>JABBCR010001362.1:0-18140 GCA_014849445.1 Cercopithecus mona
AATCCCTGCAGCCTCCTGTTGCTATAAAATGACAAGCTGACTTCAAAATTTATATGGGAAAGAAAAGGGACTATAATAATCTAAAAATTTTATAAAAGACAAAGAATATTGGAGGACTCACATTACCTGATATCGAGATGCATTTGACAACTGTGCTAATCACAGTTTTCACTGTGATATTGGCAGAAGAAAAGGCATGAGAGTCCAAAGCTATATCTATACATTCAAGTTAAAGGGATTTTTCCATAAAGTGCCAAGATAATTCAGTGGGGAAGGATGTTTTATTCCAGGAGTGGTGCTGGAACAGTCGGACATTGACATGCAAACAAATGAACCTCAACCATTGCCTCACACCATACACAAAAGTTAACTCAAAATGCTTCATAGAACTCAATGTGAAAGCTAATGTTACAACACTTGTAGAAGAAAATGTAAGGGAACCTGCGGCATCATGTAAGATAAAGATAGACAGGATGCAAAAAGCACAAACTATGAAATAGGCCATGCATAAATTTTTAAAATTTTATATACTACAAACCTGTCCCTTCTATACCTTTACAAAGGAAAAAGAAGCTGTGGAGCTGGGAAAGCAGACTATTCCCCTGCTCTAGCCGCGCTCAGACAAGTTTCTATGAAAGTTAGAACTCAAGATCTGTTAAAAATGCAGATTCCAGGAATCACACCCAGGGAAGCTCATGTAGTGTGGCCACAATGGTGTCCTAGGATCTGGGAATTTACTGCCCAGCCTAGGGAACTTCAAAAAACTTTATTAAATCCCTCAGGTAGCAAGACTGTCTGAAATATATCCACTCTTCCCAGGACAGACATGAGGTTGAGAAGAGTGACCTCAGAGCACACAGCAACACAGGACATGAGGAACACAGTGTGAGACTCACCATACGGGTAAGGCAGTGCGTCTTATGAGAGACCTCACAACTCTTACTGGCCTTTCTCCCCAGAGGCCTCAGTTTATCTCAAATCCCTGCTCCTCATGGGTGGTGAATGGAGTTGTGTCAGGATCCCCAAAGGCATGGGCTTCTCTCAGGGGCCACTGAACACATAGGATGGGACATGATGCAAGCTGTTGTCCCCTCCCATCAGCCTTGATTTCCTTCTTGCACCATCATGTGCTTCCATGGGGCCTAGAGCAATGACACGACCTAGGGCCAATGACTTCCCGTTTTAGAAGACCGCCCCTCACCTGAGCAGTGCATCTCCCCTCCTCCTTTCAGCTGTCCTTCTCCTGATCCCATCTGCCATTCCATAGCAGACAGGTGTCCCTGGTAGCCTATTGATCTAGCCTGGCCCCTTCCTCCTGTGTCCCAGCCTGGAGAGGGCTGCTCCAGTGGAATGACATCAGTCCCAGGATCCCAGAGCCATGACTACTACAGAGCCATCCATTGCATCAGTGTCCCACGGCAGTGGTTGATCTTTGAAATGAAGCTTCATCACCCATCGCAGCTGGCCCTGAAGCACTTTCTTTTCTTTTCGTCTCATTTGAGACAGGCTGTCACTGTGTTGCTCAGCCTGTAGTGCAGTGGAGAAATCATAGCTCGCTGCAGCCTTGACCTCCCAGACTCAAGCAATCCCTCCATCTCAGCCTCACAAGTAGCTGGAATTACATGCGTGTTCCACCATGCCTGGGTATATACTTTTTAAGTTTTTTGTAAAGACAGGGTCTCCCTATGTTGCCCAGGATGGTCTTGAACTCTGGGGCTGAAACAATCCTCATGCCTCGATGACCCAGCGTGCTGAGATTTGAGGTCTGAGCCACCTCACCTTGCCGTGAACCATTTTCTTTCTTTTAAAATTGTTACTATACTTTAAGTTCTGGGATACGTGTGCAGAACATGCAGGTTTGTTACACAGGTATACACGTGCCATGGTGGTTTGCTGCACCCATCAAGCCGTCATCTACATTAGGTATTTCTCCTAATGCTATCCCTCCCCTAGACCCCCATCCCCCAACAGGCCCCGGTGTGGGATGTCCCCCTCCCTGTGTCCACGTGTTCTCATTGTTCGACTACCACTTATGAGTGAGAACATGCAGTGTTTGGTTTTCTGTTCCTGTGTTAGTTTGCTGAGAATGATGGTTTCCAGCTGCATCCATGTCCCTGCAAAGGACATGGACTCATTCTTTTTTATGGCTGCATCATATTCCATGGTGTGTATGTGTCACATTTTCTTAATCCAGTCTATCATTGATGGGCATTTGGGTTGATTCCAAGTCTTTGCTATTGTGAATAGTGCTGCAATAAACATACGTGTGCATGTGTCTCTATAGTAGACATGCTGAGTCAGACACAGGCAGGGCCGACCAGGGTTTTCCTGCTGTCCCCACACCTGAATTCCAGGGTGTTTGTAGTAGAAAGAAATGCAAGAGGTTTTTTTTTTGTCTCTTGCCCAACCACTCTCATGCATCCAGAAACGTTGGGAACACAGAGTACCACGTCACCCTTAGTGGAGGGTGTGTCTCAGAAAGACATTTTGTGACAGAAATAAAGAGTTTTGTGTTTATATTTACACATGCTTTTTACTCAGGGCATTCTTCCGTTGTCCAGGGTGGAAGGCAATGGCATGACCATGCCTCACTGCAGTATCCATCTCCTGCGCTCAAGCAATCGTCCTCACACTGCAACCTCACAAGTAGCAGGGAGTGCAGGTGTCCGCCACCATGCCCACCTAATGCATTTAATTTTTTTTTTTGTAGATGCTGGGTGTCACTCTGTTGCCCAGGCTGCTTTCAAACACATGGCTTCAAGTGATTCTCCCATCTCAGCCAATTTTTATACATGCTTTTTATACATGCTGTAGACTCGATCAGTTCACACTTGTATGCTTTTCAAAGGTTGTGTTATTGCACATTTAAACCTCTCAGTTGGTAACTGATTTCCCTGACAAACTGTAAGGTGATCATGGCTCAGCAGTCATTGTGATTTCAGTGTTGGCTCACAGCAGTTTGGAAAGCCTACGAAGTATTTCTTGAGGAAAAGTGCAGAATTTCCAAGAACAATTTTGAAAAATGGAGACAACTGATGTCTTCCTTCCTCTTTGCCTTTCCTCATGTGCTATTTTCTCCAATTGTTAGAAAATCAGCCTGGAGTATTCCATGATGAAAAGTTTTATCTCTTTAATCTTCCTGCTTCTTCCTCCAGATTTTTCTCTTTTTTTTTCTGGAAGGCTTGTAAGCAGAAGGGACAAAACAGGTGCAGAAAAACACATTATAATATAAATTTAGTGAAAAGATTCATCATATTTAAGAAATGGTCAGGATGAAATCTTGAATTTGTGACAATTGTAAAAATCAGTTTGTATAATCTCCATCCTTTTTGTCTCTATCACTTATCCAGTGAGAAGTGTAGAAAAGATGAATTCCTTGCTTGTGACAATTGCATTAATTAGTCAAACTGCTGGACCCCATTCACCAATATCACACTTTCAGATTGAATAGCCACAAAATACAAAGGCATTTTACAACTATACCTGTTTTCTTTATCTCATTGTAATTTCCATCAAACCCCTAGCACTAAATTCAATATTTACAGAGTTACAAGTACCATGGCCAAGAGAGATCCTGCCTCAAATATTGGGAGGAGGCTGCAGCAGTGGCAGCCCAGCTGAAGACAAGGCTGGAAAGTGTTTTCACACACCCACACCCCCTTTCTGATACAGGGTTTCTCTCTTTTCCCCAGGCTGGAGTACACTGGAGGACTTACAGCTCACCACAATCTAGGACTCCTGTGCTCAAGCGATCCTCCTGCCTCATCTTTTTGAGTAGATGGGACTACAGACACGTGCCACAATGACCAACTAATTTTAAAAATTGTGTAGGGGTCTCACTATGTTGCCCAGGCTGGTCTTGAACTCCTGGCTTCAAGTGATTCTCTTCCCTCAGCCTCTCAAAATACTGGGATTACAGGTGTGAGCCACTGCATGTGGCCCTTTTCTCACTTTTTTTCCCTTATCTAAGGCTTAAGGTTTATCTAAGGCTTTGTTCCAGCCCAGGAAATGATTTTTTTTCCCCTCCCACTTTAAAGGAAGGAGCAATTCAAACGTTCGGGATTTTTGGCCTACTGGAAGTTTATTGGCAACAATCGTGTCCTGTCTCTACCTGCCTGCAGGAGAAAACAAAAATTGAAGTCAACACCAGGGCACACTTTTTCTCCATGCATTATCTTGTGCACAACAGTGGTTGAGGGATCCAGTGAGCCAGTTCTCTTGTAGTTGGAGGGATTATTGTTAAACACTGTAAGTACATATATTTTTCACAAAAGACAAGAGCTCAGCTGTTGCTTCATACTATGGGGGAATCCATAGTCCCCCAGGACTCTCCCCTTTCACTCTTCCTTTATTCAAACAAAGCTTCCACCATATTGTAGTGAGTCAGGGTCTTGCTGGTGAATCACATGGTTGCTGCCACTGTGTCAGGGATCCCCAAGGCCACCCTCACCTTCAGTGATTCACAGACATTTTCTGCTGCTCTTCTGCATACAATACTCCTAACTAAAGCCAGCACCCTCTCCTCAGGTCAGTATACCATGCCTCCCACCTTGTCATGGGCTTTGGTCCTACAGTGATCACCTCTCTCCTGAACCATCAACTGCTCCCTCTACATTGGATCATTCCCCAAGCTATGGGAAAACTCACCTTCTTCACCCATGTCCTTCTGTAGTTACCAACACATTTAACTTTTGCTCTGCAAAGGAAAACTGTATGAACTTATGCAACACACTTCACTGGAGTTCATTTTCAAAATTATCTACAAAGGAAAATGAATTAGAATATCCAAAACAATTCTGAAGTAGAACTTTGGGGAATTCACCTTACATGATATCAAGATTCACATTAATTCTATTTTGTTTATTGATTGATTATGTTGTCAGTGCATTGGAAGAAGGTGACTTCCCCTTTTTTAGCCTAGGGATTGCTCCAATATGGAGGGAGCCATTGATGGTTCAGGAGAGAGGAGTGATCACTGCAGGAGCAATGCCCCTGAGAATATGGTAGACATGCAATCCTCAGCTACGGTGAGGGCGCTGCATTGAGTCAGGAGAATTGCAAGAAGTTGTTGATTATGATTTTTAATCATCCAGCCCCATATGGCAATTGTGTTACTTCTCCAGTATTCAAGACAGTGTGGTGTCGTGGAAAAATCAACAGATCAAAATAGAGCCAGCAATAGACTCACAAAGCTAATAATTTGATTTTCAGAAAAGTGGCAAAGGCAATGGAGAAAGATTATCTTTTTTAAAAAAAATTGTGTTGTTTTCTCCTGTCTCGTGGCCACTACATTGTTTTTATTCCTCTGGTTCCCTTCCCTTTGTTTCTCCTTTGCACTTCACCTGCTCTTCTGTTTGTCTGTCTGCCCCACCACACTATGATGTTTCTCACAGCAAATACCATGTGTCTTTGTGATATTTGACATGTCCAACCGATCAATGATAAACCAGATCAAGAAAAGGTACATATACACCATGGAATACTATGCAGCCATAAAAAGAATGAGATCATGTCCTTGGCAGGGACATGGATCATTGTGGTGGCCATTGTCCTTAGCAAACTAATGCAGGAACAGAAAACCAAATACCGGGCATTCTCACTTATAAGTGGGGGCTAAATGATGAGAACACACGGACTCATGGGAGAAACATCACTCACTGGGTCCTACTGGAGGGCGGGGGTGGGAGGAGCAAGAGGATCAGGAAGAATAGCTGCTGGGTTTAATACCTGGGTGATGTGATGATGTGTGCGGTAAATCACCGTGGCACACATTTACCTATGTAACAAACCTGCACATGCTGCACATTGTACCCCTGAAAGTAAAGTAAAACTTGAAAATAAAGAAAGGCAATATCTCAGAAACTTTCTTTCTATCTCTAGGTCATTGTGTCATTTATCTAAGCCTTATAGTGACATAAAAGCTGAGGCGTAACAACAATTAGTATGATTGGCAATTTACCAGGATTATAGCTCAGTATGATCAAACATCAACTACTAATATTGAATTACATTGAACTCCTCTAAGTATTTAAAGAAAGTTGGTAAGAAATCACTATCTCCCATCTCCCATTCTTTGAGCACTTCTGAGTGCACTATATTAAAAACTGGAGTTAATAAGAAACAAAAGAAAGTAAAATTGAATAATGATAGTGTGCTTGCCAAGAAAAAATAAAAAGATAAAAGGTAAATTTAATAAGAGATCATGATTACAACTGCTCTCACTTTTTAAAAATCTTTTTGAAACACCACAATTCCTACTCAAGTTGCTTTTGAGAGACAGAGAGAGATTGAGCTACCTTTCTTTTCCAACTCAAGGTATTTCCCTGAAAGCAGCCCAGCTGGAGGAACAATATAGGCGTCATTTCAGCAATATATTGTAATTTGTTTATAAAAGGCTGCATTCTGATCAGGGCCCCCTTTCTATCCTCTCTTTCCATACACTATAAATACTTATATATTTCACTATATATATTTCCACATTAAACCGCTAAAGAATACAAAGGTAATGAGAATAGGAATCATGTCCACAGCTTACTGTCTACCTTAAGGAGATTTTATACTCCACTGGCTTCATCAACATAACTTTACTAATGCAGTGATCTCTTGCCTAGGAAAATAAAAGTTGCAAAGAACTTTACTGTTCATTTCAACAGCTGCCTAAAAGATCCATCAATTCTTCAGTCAAAAGTGTCAAACGACATTTTTCAATAACAAAACTCATTGAATCATTACCTAAAAATCTTTGCCTTCTTGGCTCCACCAATCCTGAATCATTTTGATTCCTACCTACCTTTAATCAAACAATCCCCCACTTTAAAAAACCCACTTTACACCAGATTTCAAAATCAGAATAAATATACTGATATCCCTTCAACGTCTGACATACTAGTGCCTCTGTCGAGGTAGTGCTCTCCCTTACAGCATTATGCAAATAATGTCAGCCTTGTATTATGAACAGGCTATTTAGCTGATATTTGGAGAGTACAGTATATGATCCAGTTAGTCACCACTGCTTTGCATCATGGCACCTAGATCCTGTCATCAATATGTATGTATATTTCTGAATCAAAATACATGATCTGAATGACCTACAGGTATATTCAGGCAAATCAGTCACTAGCCCAGAGATTTAAATGTGCAAAAACACACCCCCACAAAAATTAAGCATGTGTGAATATATTTAGTCTGCAGAAGAGTATATTCTATTACATTCATTAGAAGCATGGCAGAAAACTGAGAACCAGACGAATAACGTGATTAACCAAAGTATGTATAAAAATTTGTCAAGGTGGCAGGATCGCTTGAGCCCAGGAATTGGAGAACAGCATGGAAACAGACTGAGACTACACTCTAAAAAGTAAATTAATTGTCCAGGTGTGGTGTTCGCACCTGTAGTACCACCCACTTGAGAGGCTGCAGCATGGGGACTATTTGAGTCCAGGAGATCCACGCTTTGGTGAGGTATGGTCATCCCACTTCCATCCATCCTGGGTGAGAAAGTGACACCCTGTATGAAAAAAAAAAAAAAGCTTTTATAAATAAATAAATAGATATAGTTTATTTCTTTTACAAAAGGTTTTTCTGAGACACATCCTCCTTTAAGTGTCCATTAAGGGTGACAAGGGACTGTGTGTTCCAAACGTTTCTCAACGCATGAGATTCTTTGGGCAAAGAAAAGCTAAAGCTCCCTTAAGTCTCTTTCTTTCCACTACTACAAACAACTTGTAGATGAGGGTATGAGAACAGCAGGAAAACCATGATCTGCCCTGCAGGTGGCCGACTCAATGGGCATGCCCCTTGCTAAGCAAGTTCCTGCTGCCCGTGTGACTTGCTGTCTGCCTTCTGTCCCTGCAGAGCTGTGGAAGAAGACGTCATGACTACTTTCTTGGGAACTATGACACAGCAAATCAGTCCTCCCAGAAATTGAAGTGCCAGTGAGTGTGAGGGAAAGTGGAAGGGCTTCCCATGGGTTGGACCACTAGGTCCACGGCCTCATAGAGGTCGTCATCCTTCTACTAAAAGGCAGTGACATCACCATGGCCTTGCTGTTGTGGGGTCCTGGGCAGGGGAGGAAGTAAGGCCATAGAGGGGAGGAGGGTCAGATGAACATGGAATGAATTGAAGAGTGACATTGTTTGTGGTATTTCAGTCTCAGAGGCATAAAAAAACCACACAGAGAGGATGGATTCCAAAGTCCTTAGTGGGGACCTTGGAAGGAGCAGAGGATAGGGCATGGGGGCAAAGGAAGGGCAGCGCAACTCTTAAGGCAAGAGGGGACCTCACTGCGCATGCTCCTGTGGTGCCCGGTTAGTGCGCATGTTCACTGGGCGTCTTCCCATTGGCCCTTCGCCTGTATGGTGAACGCTGGGGAGCTGTGATCCTGCAGCTCGGGTTCCTGAGGTCTGGATTCTTTCTCCCCTGCTGAGGCGCAGCCAGTAGGTCCACAGGCTTATCCAACTGGGAGTTGAAGTGTGTGTGAGAGTGGGGAGGAACCAGCCGGCTTCTGGAGGGTCGGGCTGTGTGATTGGTGACTGAGTGAGAAGGGCCTTGATGTTGTCGTCCTTCCAATGCGGTCCCGCAACTATGGGTCTTCTTGTCTTGTCGGGGTCAGAAGGAAGAAGGAGGGCCTCAGAGTGGGAGAGGGATTAGGGGAAGCTGGGGTGATGCTGGGGTGTTGTTGTTGGCGGTATTCCTGTCCCAGAAACGCTTGGAACTTGCAACGGAAGTTGACTCCCCAAGACTCCCCAAGTTGGATCAGGCCTGGAATGTCATGGGCAGTAAGGAAGGGGCCTGGAAAGTGGGAACACTCCGGGCTGGTGACTGTGTGACCCCAAGGTTTGTATAACGAACCGCAGAGGTGCCCACCCGGTGAGGACCACCCAGTGTTATGTGGCAACTTCTCAATTCCATCTTGGAAGTTTGAATGGGCGGGCAGGGCTCTGCATTCCAACACAACTCGATTTTGGGGAGGAAATAGACCTAACAAATGGGTGTGTGACAAAAGCTCTGGGTAATTTAATTTTAATTCTCAAGCTGTATTTTCCTAAATGTCTCACAATGGAGAGTCCAATTATGAAACCAAACCTCATTGGAATAACCGTGTGCCTCCTGCCATAAGCCCCAAGGCATTGCTCAGCTAGCTTGACAAACGTATGTGACTGTGCAAGTATTCGATTCTGAAAGCATACACACTTACACATGCTTTCTGACTTACTTTTCAATGTTTTACTAAATTTTTAAAAGTTTCAAGTTAACATTTGGAAGTGCTCAAATGTAGTATCCACTTATGTGCATTCTTCCATCACAGTATCCTGTTTTTTGTTTTGGTTTGGTTTGGTTTGGTTTTTTTTGAGACGGAGTTTTGCTCTTGTTGCCCAGGCTGGAGTGCAATGGCGTGTTCTCGGCTGGCTGCAACATTCGCCCCAGGGTTCAAGCGATTCTCTTGCCTCAGCCTCCCGACTGGCTGTGATTACAGGCGCCTTCCACCACACCTGGCTAAGTTTTTGTGTTTTTAGTAGAGACAGGGTTTGACCATTTTGGCCAGGCTGGCCTCGAACTCCTAACCTCAAGTGATCCATTCGCCTCAGCTTCCCAAAGTGCACACTATTCTGTTTGCAGACTGAAATATGAGTTGGCGAGGAAGACGTTATAGACCAAGACGATGTTTACGACTTGCTCAGCTGATTGGGCCTATGCTTGTGAGTGACTTAACATTTGATGTTTTCTACTAGCAGAAATTTCTTTTTGTGGTAGTGTTGTGGAATGAGTATAGATACGTGGATAAAGGTCTCCCATGTTGATAAAAAATGATCATGGCATCTCATGAAGGAAAGAGTAACCCAAGAGGACTACATAATAGTTTTGCCTGGGTGTGTGAATTTGTGTTCCTCGATTTGACTGGTGATTTCCTCCTCCTCCTTATTCATGGCACATTACACCCACTCAATCCAACATAAATTAAAATGGCTTCCAAAGCCGTTGAGGGTAACGATCTTAGAGTAACCTCTCTATGGGAAGAGTAACTTAATGAAGAATAAGTATGTGGAATAGTGTTGGGATAGTGTTGGAGCATATCTTTAAACATGCATGTGATCAGAAGTTATCTAAGTAATCTGTGTATTCATATTATTGACATGCATTGATCAGAAATTTTTTTTTATCTGCGCATGCATACACACACACACACACTCCCTTGTCCCAGGAGCCCAGTGTGCCAGAACCTCAACATGAAGAATCACCAGCTGAAAGTCGGGATTGTACACCTGGTCAGAAGACAGAAGAAGATCAGGGTGCAGCTGAGATTCAAGGTGATGGGAAGGGAGGAGGATGGAGGGAGGAGGCTTATGTGTGCATCATGCCTTATGCCATGACAAGTAACAGGAGGAAAGAAACAATAGGAAAGGATGTCAAACATTTGCTGAGAGTTGGCTGGAACCGTGATGGGTGTAGCTTGCAGCTTCCTGCAGTTCCTGGATATGATGAATGTTTTCTTTTTCTTCGAGATTCATTTTGTGTACTTGAAAATATAGTCCTTCTTAAATCAGATGAAACCATTTAATTGGTAGTATAAAAATGCACATTATATCACCTGCTTAACTTGATATTCTTAGGATGTTGCAGTAAGACCTTCTTAGCCATAGTGTTCACAGTGTTGTAAGCACCCTTTGATAGCATGTGGAGTGCAAGTCACCCTACCTTGTAACACCCCAAATAAAGCCCATTTGCAAAGGGATGTTAACTTCATTTTATAAATAAAATTGAGGCCAGGCAAGGTGGCTCACACCTGCAATCCCTGCACTTTGGGAGGCCGAGGTGGGTGGATGACTTGAGGTCAGTAGTTCGAGACCACCGTGGCCAATATGATGAAACCCTGTCTTTGCTAAAAATACAAAAATAGCTGTGCATGGTGGCACACACCCGTAATCCCAGGTGCTAAGCAGGCTGAGGCAGGAGAATTGCTTGAGCAAAGGTGGCAGAGGTTGCTGTGAGCCGAGATTGCGTCACTGCACTCCATTCTTGATGACACAGCGAGTCTCTATCTCAAAAATAAATAAATAAATAAGAAAACTGAGGCTCAGAGATTGAGACTTACCAAGAAAACTTGACTCATGGAGAAGGAATTCATATTTTATTCCAAGGTTTGCATTTTTCCTACCATCTGTTTTAGAAAATGGAAATGATTTTGCTTAAAAATGCTTAACACTCAAATGAGTCTGTACTATAAGGTACTTCAGTATTGGCTCCGGACAAAACGCAGTTCAGTGAAGCAGGATAGCAACTCTAGAAAAGAGGTCAATGAATGAAAGCCACTGTTTCCTTTGGTGTATATTTTTGACAGTGTGTTTGGTAAAAGGTGGATAATTCAGGATGTTGGAGTACAGGTAACTATATTAGTAGGATTGCGAAGGGGCTTTTAAAAGTTGTTTCAATATTTTTATAATTAGAAAGCTCCAAGTACGATAAGATTATCATGAAACAGAAATTGTTTTCTCAACAGATAGCATTTTCAAACTAATCAGAGACAGAATTTGGGCCATGGATTATTTTAGCAATTCACTGTTAAGGGGTTTCCAGAATATGACTATCAACAATGCCCATTAATTTCTTTGCACTTCAGTTCCCGCACTCCCACTGGAAGACAGTGATTTTGCTGTTATATTTCGTACTTTTTTTCTTAATGACATTCATGTATGGAAAGTCACATATAGGGGCCTTTGGATCTAAGAATTACTTTAATAAAGTTTAACCCCAACATTTTCAAGATACCTCAACAGGGGATGAGTGTCAGGACCATAAGATTTGTCATAGGCTCACCAATACATTGATCTAATCCTTCAGAAAATTACATTGAAGTTACGATTAAAATGCTACCCGTGAGGCTGTCCTCAGTTTTCCTAGGTAGCTGTGTGTTTATAATACACAATGGTAAAGTATGGGAAATGTAGATGTGCTGAGACTTATCCTCAGATTATCATTTAAGGTAAGATATCATAATACAGGAAAACAAACGTGGGACATCTTTGCTTCACATTTATTACCACAGTAGCCTATAGGCTTTTATTGCATAACACTGAGGAAAAGAATAGGATCAGTTCCTTATTTATCATTCCTGTTTGGCTGCTCCAATCGACATCCTTGGTATTTTTTAGTTCCTGACCTGGAAGCTGATCTCCAGGAGTTGTCTCAGTCAAAGACTGGGGATGAATGCAGAGATGGTCCTGGTGCCCTGGGGAAGATTCTGCCAAAATCAGAGCAATTTAAAATGCCAGAAGGAGGTATGTTACCCATTAAGATTCAAAATTACATGCTTTCTGTATGCCACAATATTATAGTTTTGATAATAAAAAGAGAGAATATTACTGCCCTTTTAAAAACAGAATTCAAATGCAGACTTTATTTGGAAGGTAGCTCAGACCCCACAAGCCTGACTGTAAAACTGAAACACTATCAGATACAGACACAAATTGGGTCAAAGCCATATTGAATCATCAAATAGCAAAGCATTTTCTTACTTCTGAGTATAACCAACAGCTAACAATTTTCAGATTATTTTGTGATTTCTGCTTTTCACAAAAACATAATGCACTTGTAATACCACTTTGTATGAAATATGCTGATCCCTGAAGGAGATTCTCGTACCAGCTGTAACATAATTTGTGAGATTCTGGACAAATCACATAAATCCTACACCCATTTTTGCTTTTATTGAAAGTAGTGAATGAACATCAGATAGATTAAAATCATTTCATTGCTGATTTCTGCATGCTCTGGTTCTGTTGGAGAGAATACAAAGATATTGTGATTTTCATGATTTGTTTGTCATAACAATCAGCTTCAGTCTGATTATAACATCTGAGCTGAGATTTCATTGATCCTAAGAAAATGTGCGGGCACTCTGCTTGATGTTTATTTTTAGGTATGGAGATCTTAATGAGTGTTCTTGGATTTTGTCATATCCTGAATTCTGTCAGGCTTTTAAACTATGATTGCATTTTTTTCTTTTTTCAGACGGAGTTTCGCTCTGTGGCCCAGGATGGAGTGCAGTGGTCCAATCTCGGTTCACTGTGACCTCCACCTCCAGGGTTCAAGCGATTCTCACGCCTCAGCCTCACATGTATTGGGGATTACAGGTGACTGCTAACACGCCCAGCTAATTTTTGTATTTTTAGTAGAGACAGGGTTTCAACATGTTGGCCAGTCTGGGCTTGAACTCCTGACCTCAAGTGATCCACCTGCCTCAGCCTCCCAAAATGCTGGGATTACAGGTGTGAACCACCTCCCTCGCTGGACCCAATGATTGCATTTTGAAGTCTTCCTGCAGTGAAGCCTTGAATGACTGAATAATAAAATGGAAAGAGACAGTCAAGTTTTTATGGCCCATGAAGTAGGGAGCCTGCATGTAGATCAGTGATGCTTAAGGTGGTTGTAAGATGCCTGTGCTAAGCATGCTCCCTGCCCTCCTGTCAGTCTTCATGAGTTACTGTATGTAAGTAGATTGAAGACACATTTGGTAACCTCTAACCATATCAGAGGTTATGTATTACAGGTTTCTGCCCTAAGTCATCAGATGATACGACTTAAAGTTCAAAGACTAAAACATACTAAGTACTGAGTGGTCCACATAAGTATCTTTTACAAATGTTTTTCAAATTGCTGACTTAATTAGAAGAACTTCTGAATTTAAAAGAAGCACTGCATTTTTAGGGGAGAAATTATCTAAATGTTTTTACTCCACACTGCTGAACTGCTCCATTAGACTAATTACATTAATAGATAGTTTGTAGACCATTTCCAGGAGCCTATTGAACAAGCCTCAATTTTATTCTTAGGACAGTCATACCGTTAAATGCATATCTTATTAAAATAGATAACAAATTAAATGATACAAGAAAATAATACTAAGACATAAAAAATAATAAAAGAGTCACAGAATAAAAAGGGAGAAGGAACAGGCAGTAAATGAAAGGTATGAATCATTAACAAAAGGAAAACTAATCCAAAAGTAATAAATTTAACAGATTATTCTTTTGGGAAATATCTAGGAAGAGAGCATCCAGTAGTTTAAACAATCTTGAAGAAAATGGAAAAAGCACAACACAGAATATGAACAAGACACAGATACTGAATGTAGGGCATAATTGACAGGGAGTACATTCTTGAACACTAATATTTTCAGAGTATGGATGAAATGGGTGACATCCTAGGAATGCCTACATTATTTGATATATGCCTGCAGTACCTGAATACCTGAAGATCACAAATACTGTGCATGAGCTTGTGAAATTTTCTAGTCGACCTTCAGAAACAGTTCCTTTTAGAAGGGAATATTTAGCTTTTCCAGCTCTCTTACTCTGTGTTTTCCTTTCCCTCTCCATTTTTTTTTTAACACTCGTTATGATGTATAACTCTTTCACATTTTAATATCAATAATGATCATGATACCTTAAAACTTATATGATGATTTAATTAATTAAACAAACGGGAATACGTTCCAGTGAAAAAAGTGTCATTATCCGTATTGTCATGAGGACTACAGGTGAAAACTGGGTGCAAATGTTTACTCTCTGTTAAAAAAAAAAAACACAGAGGGGTAAACTAGCCCAAAGCAATATTATTGCACTTCCGCACAATAGACAAAAAACGAGTGCTTGTAATCTCAGCCACTGGGGAAGCTGACCACATCTGGGAAAATCTTACAGCTGGCTGGTGTGGTATGGTTACCCCCTGACCTCAGTGGGCCCTCAAATTTTCCTACTTTCTGCAATGATTATTTCACCTTTTTACCCACTTTTCTCAACTCTCTCCACCCACAACTTCTCTACTTTCTCTTTAAAATATCACATTGTTTTCTGCTCTACAGAAAAAGTAGAAGCCAGGGCAATAACTGCCTCAAATTTCCACCCCTAAATCTTAAACTCACCCTTATCTAGCAACTCATTTCTTCTCTTCTTTGCTTCCTTTGTGGTGCAAAAGATATCTCCTCCTGTATAAGGCAAGCCCTCCACCTGTGCTCTCGCTCTTGTTTTTTTTTAAAGAATTAAAAAGCAATTTATTTGGTTCATTTAACACAGATACTGAGATAAGGTGAAAAAGTGACAGTAATCAGCTACGTGATCTAAAAGTGATACTTTGCAAGGATTTAAATGAACAGCCCATGAGGCGTCTCCTGTCGTACCAGGAGGCTACTAGTGTAGAGAAGCTGCACAATGAGGGCCTTACTCCTCCCTGTGGTAAAGTTTTACTTGGTCTTTATTTAATTTATTTTATTTATTTATTTATTTATTTTTATTATTATTATTATACTTTAAGGGATTTCTCCGTGTTGGCCAGGCTGGTCTGGAACTCCTGGCTACAAGTGATCCACCCACTTCAGCCTCCCAAAGTGCTGGGATCACAGCCACCGCCATTAAAGCCCTTTGATAAGCAGAATGGCAAGATCATTGCAACCTGCATTTTTTCACCATAATATCTGTAAAGATAATAAAGGCTAAACTATTTGACTAACAGACTAGATGTATTCCTAGAAGCTGTTCTCTAAAACTAAATTTAATACATAAGCTAATACTTTATCTTTAAAAATTACTATTCCTGATATGAAAAACATTAAAGTCTTCATAAACAAATAGACAAAAAGGGAATAGGAATAAACAATTCACAAAACAGAAATGTAAGTCACTGACAAACAGAAAACAATGTTCAATAAAAAACCACAAGACTTTTCAGCACTTAATGATGCTCTTCATTTTTGGCAATGATGTGATGAGATCAGTCTCATTAGTATTGGTTAATGTACATTGGCATAATCTTCACAGAAAGCAATTTGACAATAGATATATCAAAAACAGTTTTGAAAATAGGTAATCTTTTTGACCAGTATTTCCACTTCTAAATATTTATGCACAACAAATTTTATGATAACATTTTTAAATTAATATAATATCCAATACTAAGAGAGTGCTAAGTAAGTTAACACTTATGATGAAATATTTATTCAGTCTTTATAAATGGTGTTTATAGAAAGTAAGTAAAGATGTAAAAAACATCAATAATATAAGCAGATAAAAACATTTCACGATGTGGAAATACATAAACAGTATAATCTTAACTGTGCAAAGTATATATATTTGTGTATATATATTCAAAAATATTGGAAGCAAATGGACTAAAATTTTAATGGCTATTATCTCTAAATTTAGGGTTTAAAGATGATTTTTATGATGAGAACACATAGAAGGGAACAACGCACACTGGGGCCTACCTGAGGAGAGAGGTTTGGAGGAGGGAGAGGATCAGGAAAAATGACTAATGGATACTAGGCTTAGTATCTGGGTGATGAAATAATCTGTACAGCAAACCCCCATGACACACATTTACCTATGTAACAAACCTGAACATCCTGCACATGTACCCTTGAACTTAAAAGTTAAAAAATAAATAAAGATGATTTAAAAACAAACAAACAAACAAACAAAAAAACAAGTGCAATCAATACTGGCCTTTCTATTCATTTCATTTACGTATTGTGAAATTTCATGATGTGAAATTTACTGTTTTCTCAAAAGATAATTGTCAGACTATTTACAGCAGCCTATTGGACAACCAGACCATAGTTTCAAGCCAAAACATTAAATTATACATTTTTCACAAATTCCTTCTGTTGCTTAGGTTTTTTGTTTCCTGGTTGTATTTTGAGTAAAACTCTATATAATATTTGCTATCTACTTTAAGCCCCTTTTAATAGGTTCACTTGATTTAATGTGTTCTGATCTCGGACTGTCTTTTGTTTCTTTCTAGCACTAAAAGCAGGGTGTGTTTAAAAAATATTGCTTATGTATACGCTTCGAAGTGTATCTTCAAAGTCTCTACAGAGGTTTAGTTGAATGCTAGCCATAGGGTGACTCTTAGGCTTCTGGTTTTGTCCATTGTATAAAACTGAAACTTTGGTGTCCTTTGTATACCTTTAATTTCATCTGAATACAGTTCTGCTAATAATGTTCCCTCCTGTTATTTTTCTATTGCAGGTGAAGGACAACCACAGGTTTAAATGAAGACAAGCTGAAAAAATACAAACTGAATTTTTCTAAGATATTTGATTTTTAAAAATATCAATAAAGTTTTCCTGTTTTCTCCAAAGAAGTCTTGCACATCTTTTGTTCATTTATTCGGACATATTAGACGCTATTGGAAATTTTAGCTGGGTGCAGTGGCTCATGCCTGTAATTCCAGCACATTGGGATGCTGAAACAGGATTGCTCATGCTTGGGAGATTGAGACAAGCCTGGACAACATGGTGAAACACCCTGTGTACAAAATAAATGAATGAATGCATAAATGTATGCATGTATGTATGCAGGTGTAGTCCCAGCTACTCTGGAGGCTGAGCGGAGGATCCTTGAGACTAGGAGTTCGAGGATGTAGGGTAGTCATGTTCACGCCACTGCAACTCCAGCCTGCATGACTGAGACTGTTTAAATAAAAAATAGTATCATTTTTACAACTTTGCATTCAGATTGAGCTGTTGATATTGTGAAATATATATTTGGTCCTGGACCCTGCTTCCTGTAATACAACTACAATTTTAGAAACTCCACACAGTGATGTTTTTTAGTATGCTAGTGAGTTGACTGATGGCTGGAAGCTCCTAGGTAGCTCTAGGATGGGGGATTAGAGGGTTGGGACTTTCAGTCCCATATCCCACCTTCAGGACAGGAAGAGGGACTGAGCTAAGTTGACTGCCAATGGAGGGCCAACAGTTTAGTCAATCATGCCTATATAATGAAAACCTCCTGGCTCAAACCGGTTTTGACCGGCTCAAACCAGACCACACCAGCTCAAGCCGGTTTTCACCTGGTCAAACCACACCAGACCGGCTGAAACCGGTTTTGACTGGCAAAAACCGGTTTTGACCGGATGAGACCGGATCAAACCGAATCAGACCGGCCCAGACCGGCTAAAATCGGATCAAACCGGACCAGACTGCCTAAAACTGGGCCACAAACCGGATCTGACCGGTTGAAACTGGACCAGACCGGCTCAAACCGGTTTTGACCGACCTGAGCCTGTATGGACCGGCTCAAACCCGACCAGACCGGCTCAAACCAGACCAGACAGGCGCAAACTGGTTTTGACCGGCTCAAAGC
>JABBCR010001201.1:0-63153 GCA_014849445.1 Cercopithecus mona
GGTTTTGACCGGCTCAAACCAGACAACACCGTCTCAAACCGGTTTTGACCAGCTCAAACCACACCAGACCGGCTGAAACCGGTTTTGACTGGCAAAAACCGGTTTTGACCGGATGAGACCGGATCAAACCGAATCAGACCGGCCCAGACCGGCTAAAATCGGATCAAACCGGACCAGACTGCCTAAAACTGGGCCACAAACCGGATCTGACCGGTTGAAACTGGACCAGACCGGCTCAAACCGGTTTTGACCGACCTGAGCCTGTATGGACCGGCTCAAACCCGACCAGACCGGCTCAAACCAGACCAGACAGGCGCAAACTGGTTTTGACCGGCTCAAAGCGGTTTGGACCGGATCAAACCGGACTCGACCGTCCCAGAACTGCTGAAACCGGATCCAACTGACCAGGACCGGCCCAGACCAGCTAAAACCGGGCCAAATCGGCTCAAACCCGTTTTGACTGGCTCAAACCAGACCAGACCGGTTCAAACCGGTTTTGACCGACCTGAGCCTGTATGGACCGGCTCAAACCAGACCAGACCGGATCAAACCAGACCAAAAAGGCTCAAATCAGACCAGAGCAGCTCAAACCGGTTTTGACCGGCTCAAACCAGACAAGACCGTCTCAAACCGGTTTTGACCAGATGAGACAGGATAAAACCGGGCCAGACAGGCTCAAACCGGATGAAACCGCACCAGACCCGCCCAGAACAGCTGAAGCCGTAGCAAACCGGACCACACTGGGCAAGAGCGGCTAAAACCGGGCCAAAAACCGGTTTTGACCGGCTCAAACCAGACCAGTCCGGCTCAAACCGCATCAAACGGGACCAGACTGGCCGAGTCCGCCTGAAACCGGGGCAAACCAGTTCAAACCTATATGACTGGCTCAAACCAGACCAGACCGGCTCCAACCTGTTTTGACCAGCTCAAACCAGACCACACGGGCTCAAACCGGTATTGACCGGATTAGACCGGATCAAACCGGACCAGTCCTTCTCAAACCGGATCATACCAGTCCAGACCGGCACACACCGTCTCAAACCGGCTCAAATCAAACCACACCGTCCCAGACAGGCTAAAACCGGGCCAAACCGGCTCAATCAGATTTTAACCGGCTCAAACCAGACCAAACCGGCTCAAACCGGTTTTGACCGGCTCAAACCAGACCAGACCGGCTCAAATCGGTTTTGACCGGATGAGACAGGATAAAACCGGACCAGACCGGCCCAGACCGGATAAAACCGGGCCAGACCAGCTCAAACCGGTTATGACCGGCTCAAACCAGACCAGACCGGTTCAAACCGGTTTTGACTGGCTCAATCCGGTTTTGACCGCTTCAAACCACTCCAGACCGGCTCAAACCGGTTTTCACCGGCTCAAACCGGTTTTGACCTGATTGACCGGATCAAACCGGACCAGACCGGCTCAGACAGGCTAGAATCGGTTTTGCCTGGCTTCAACCAGACCAAAGTGGCTCAAACCGGTTTTGACTGGCTCAAACCAGACCAGACCGGCTCAAGCCGGTTTTGACCTGGTCAAACCACACCAGACCGGCTGAAACCGGTTTTGACCGCTTCAAACCACTCCAGACCGGCTAAAACCGGTTTTCACCGGCTCAAACCGGTTTTGACCTCATTAGACCGGATCAAACCTTACCAGACCGGCTCAGACAGGCTAGAATCGGTTTTGCCTGGCTTCAACCAGACCAAAGTGGCTCAAACCGGTTTTGACTGGCTCAAACCAGACCAGACCGGCTCAAGCCGGTTTTGACCTGGTCAAACCACACCAGACCGGCTGAAACCGGTTTTGACCGGCAAAAACCGGTTTTGACCGGATGAGACCGGATCAAACCGAATCAGACCGGCCCAGACCGGCTAAAATCGGATCAAACCGGACCAGACTGCCTAAAACTGGGCCACAAACCGGTTTTGACCGGTTGAAACCGGACCAGACCGGCTCAAACCGGTTTTGACCGACCTGAGCCTGTATGGACCGGCTCAAACCAGACCAGACCGGCTCAAACCAGACCAGACAGGCGCAAACTGGTTTTGACCGGCTCAAAGCGGTTTTGACCGGATCAAACCGGACTCGACCGGCCCAGACCAGCTAAAACCGGATCAAATCGGACCAGAACAGACCGTCTCAAACCAGAACAGACTGGCTCAAATCAGACCAGAACAGCTCAAACCGGTTTTGACTGGCTCAAACCAGACCAGACCGGTTCAAACCGGTTTTGACCGACCTGAGCCTGTTTTGACCGGCTCAAACCAGACCAGACCGGCTCAAATCAGACCAGAACAGCTCAAACCGGACCAGACCGGCTGAAACCGGATCAAACCGGACCAGACCGGCCCAGACCGCCTAAAACCGGGCCAAACCGGCTCAAACCTATTTTGACCGGCTCAAACCAGACCAGACCGGCTCAAACCGGTTTTGACTGGCTCAAACCAGACCAGATCGGCTCAAACCGGATCAAACCGTACCAGACAGGCCCAGACTGGCTTCAACCGGGCCAGATCGTCTCAAACGGGTTTTGACCGGCTCAAACCAGACCAGACCGGTTCAAACCGGTTTTGACTGACTCAATCCGGTTTTGACCGGCTCAAACCGGTTTTGACCGCTTCAAACCACTCCAGACCGGCTAAAACCGGTTTTCACCGGCTCAAACCGGTTTTGACCTGATTAGACCGGATCAAACCTTACCAGACCGGCTCAGACAGGCTAGAATCGGTTTTGACTGGCTTCAACCAGACCAAAGTGGCTCAAACCGATTTTCACCGGCTCAAACCAGACCAAACCGGCTCAAACCGGTTTTGACCGGCTCGAACCGGTTTTGACTGGCTCAAACCAGACCAGACCAGCTCAAACCAGACCAGACCAGCTCAAACCGGTTTTGACCGGCTGAAACCCATTTTGACCGGATGAGACCAGATCAAACCGGACCAGACGGGCCCAGACCAGCTAAAACTGGAAGAATCCGGACCAGACCGGCCCAGACCGCCTAAAACCGGGCCAAACCGGTTCAAACCTATTTTGACAGGCTCAAACCAGTCCAGACTGGCTCAAACCGGTTTTGATCGGCTCAAACCAGACCAGACCGGCTCAAACCGGATCAAACGGGACCAGACTGGCCCAGACCGCCGAAAACCGGGCCAAACCGGCTCAAACCTATTTTTACTTGCTCAAACCAGACCATACCGGCTCAAACCGGTTTTGATCGGCTCAAACCAGACCAGACCGGCTCAAACCGGATCAAACGGGACCAGACTGGCCCAGACCGCCTGAAACCGGGCCAAACCAGTTCAAACCTATATGACTGGCTCAAACCAGACCAGACCGGCTCGAACCTGTTTTGACCAGCTCAAACCAGACCAGACCGGCTCAAACCGGTTTTGACCGGATTAGACCGGATCAAACCGGACCAGTCCTTCTCAAACCGGATCATACCGGACCAGACCGGCACACACCGGCTCAAACCGGCTCAAATCGAACCACACCGGCCCAGACAGGCTAAAACCGGGCCAAACCGGCTCAATCAGATTTTAACCGGCTCAAACCAGACCAAACCGGCTCAAACCGATTTTGACCGGCTCAAACCTGACCAGACTGGCTCAAATCAGACCAGAACAGCTCAAACCGGACCAGACCGGCTGAAACCGGATCAAACCGGACCAGACCAGCCCAGACGCCTAAAACCGGGCCAAACCGGCTCAAACCTATTTTGACCGGCTCAAACCAGACCAGACCGGCTCAAACCGGTTTTGACTGGCTCAAACCAGACCAGATCGGCTCAAACCGGATCAAACCGTACCAGACAGGCCCAGACTGGCTTCAACCGGGCCAGACCGTCTCAAACGGGTTTTGACCGGCTCAAACCAGACCAGACCGGTTCAAACCGGTTTTGACTGACTCAATCCGGTTTTGACCGGATCAAACCGTCTTGACCGCTTCAAACCACTCCAGACCGGCTAAAACCGGTTTTCACCGGCTCAAACCGGTTTTGACCTGATTAGACCGGATCAAACCTTACCAGACCGGCTCAGACAGGCTAGAATCGGTTTTGACTGGCTTCAACCAGACCAAAGTGGCTCAAACCGATTTTCACCGGCTCAAACCAGACCAAACCGGCTCAAACCGGTTTTGACCGGCTCGAAACGGTTTTGACTGGCTCAAACCAGACCAGACCAGCTCAAACCAGACCAGACCAGCTCAAACCGGTTTTGACCGGCTGAAACCCATTTTGACCGGATGAGACCAGATCAAACCGGACCAGACGGGCCCAGACCAGCTAAAACTGGAAGAATCCGGACCAGACCGGCCCAGACCGCCTAAAACCGGGCCAAACCGGTTCAAACCTATTTTGACAGGCTCAAACCAGTCCAGACTGGCTCAAACCGGTTTTGACTGGCTCAAACCAGACCAGACCGGCTCAAACCGGTTTTCATTGGCTCAAACCAGACCATACCGGCTCAAACCGGATCAAACGGGACCAGACTGGCCCAGACCGCCTGAAACCGGGCCAAACCTGTTCAAACTTATATGACTGGCTCAAACCAGACCAGACCGGCTCGAACCTGTTTTGACCAGCTCAAACCAGACCAGACCGGCTCAAACCGGTTTTGACCGGATTAGACCGGATCAAACCGGACCAGTCCTTCTCAAACCGGATCATACCGGACCAGACCGGCACACACCGGCTCAAACCGGCTCAAATCGAACCACAACGGCCCAGACAGGCTAAAACCGGGCCAAACCGGCTCAATCAGATTTTAACCAGCTCAAACCAGACCAAACCGGCTCAAACCGATTTTGACCGGCTCAAACCTGACCAGACTGGCTCAAATCAGACCAGAACAGCTCAAACCGGACCAGACCGGCTGAAACCGGATCAAACCGGACCAGACCAGCCCAGACGCCTAAAACCGGGCCAAACCGGCTCAAACCTATTTTGACCGGCTCAAACCAGACCAGACCGGCTCAAACCGGTTTTGACTGGCTCAAACCAGACCAGATCGGCTCAAACCGGATCAAACCGTACCAGACAGGCCCAGACTGGCTTCAACCGGGCCAGACCGTCTCAAACGGGTTTTGACCGGCTCAAACCAGACCAGACCGGTTCAAACCGGTTTTGACTGACTCAATCCGGTTTTGACCGGCTCAAACCGGTTTTGACCGCTTCAAACCACTCCAGACCGGCTCAAACCGGTTTTCACCGGCTCAAACCGGTTTTGACCTGATTAGACCGGATCAAACCTTACCAGACCGGCTCAGACAGGCTAGAATCGGTTTTGACTGGCTTCAACCAGACCAAAGTGGCTCAAACCGATTTTCACCGGCTCAAACCAGACCAAACCGGCTCAAACCGGTTTTGACCGGCTCGAAACGGTTTTGATGGGCTCAAACCAGACCAGACCAGCTCAAACCAGACCAGACCAGCTCAAACCTGTTTTGACCGGCTGAAACCCATTTTGACCGGATGAGACCAGATTAAACCGGACCAGACGGGCCCAGACCAGCTAAAACTGGAAGAATCCGGACCAGAACGGCCCAGACCGCCTAAAACCGGGCAAAACCGGTTCAAACCTATTTTGACAGGCTCAAACCAGTCCAGACTGGCTCAAACCGGTTTTGACTGGCTCAAACCAGACCAGACCGGCTCAAACCGGTTTTCATTGGCTCAAACCAGACCATACCGGCTCAAACCGGATCAAACGGGACCAGACTGGCCCAGACCGCCTGAAACCGGGCCAAACCTGTTCAAACTTATATGACTGGCTCAAACCAGACCAGACCGGCTCGAACCTGTTTTGACCAGCTCAAACCAGACCAGACCGGCTCAAACCGGTTTTGTCCGGATTAGACCGGATCAAACCGGACCAGTCCTTCTCAAACCGGATCATACCAGTCCAGACCGGCACACACCGGCTCAAAACAGCTCAAATCGAACCACACCGGCCCAGACAGGCTAAAACCGGGCCAAACCGGCTCAATCAGATTTTAACCGGCTCAAACCAGACCAGACTGGCTCAAATCGGTTTCGACCGGCTCAAACCAGACCAGACCGGCTCAAATCGGTTTTGACCGGATGAGACAGGATAAAACCGGACCAGACCGGCCCAGACCGGATAAAACCGGGCCAGACCAGCTCAAACCGGTTATGACCGGCTCAAACCAGACCAGACCGGTTCAAACCGGTTTTGACTGGCTCAATCCGGTTTTGACCGGCTCAAACCGGTTTTGACCGCTTCAAACCACTCCAGACCGGCTCAAACCGGTTTTCACCGGCTCAAACCGGTTTTGACCTGATTGACCGGATCAAACCGGACCAGACCGGCTCAGACAGGCTAGAATCGGTTTTGCCTGGCTTCAACCAGACCAAAGTGGCTCAAACCGGTTTTGACTGGCTCAAACCAGACCAGACCGGCTCAAACCGGTTTTGACCGCTTCAAACCACTCCAGACCGGCTGAAACCGGTTTTGACCGGCAAAAACCGGTTTTGACCGGATGAGACCGGATCAAACCGAATCAGACCGGCCCAGACCGGCTAAAATCGGATCAAACCGGACCAGACTGCCTAAAACTGGGCCACAAACCGGTTTTGACCGGTTGAAACCGGACCAGACCGGCTCAAACCGGTTTTGACCGACCTGAGCCTGTATGGACCGGCTCAAACCAGACCAGACCGGCTCAAACCGGATCAAACCGGACCAGACAAGCTCTAACCGGTTTTGACCGGCTCAAACCGGTTTCACGGCTCAAATCGAACCAGACCGGCCCAGACCGGCTAAAATCGGATCAAACCGGACCAGACCAGACCGGCCCAGACCAGCTAAAACCGGGCCAAATCGGCTCAAACCCGTTTTGACTGGCTCAAACCAGACCAGACCGGTTCAAACCGGTTTTGACCGACCTGAGCCTGTATGGACCGGCTCAAACCAGACCAGACCGGCTCAAACCAGACCAGACCAGCTCAAACCAGACAAGACCGGCTCAAACCAGTTTTGACCGTCTCAAATCAGACCAGACCGGCTCAAATCGGTTTTGACCGGATGAGACAGGATAAAACCGGGCCAGACAGGCTCAAACCGGATGAAACCGCACCAGCAAACCAGACCGGCTCAAACCGGATCAAACGGGACCAGATCGGCCCAGACCGCCTAATACCGGGCCAACCCGGTTCAATCCTATTTTGACAGGCTCAAACCAGTCCAGACTGGTTCAATCCGGTTTTGACCAGCTCAAACCTAACAAGACCGTCTCAAACCGGTTTTGACCGGATGAGACAGGATAAAACCGGGCCAGACAGGCTCAAACCGGATGAAACCGCACCAGACCCGCTCAGACCTGACCAGACCGGCTGAAACCGGATCACACCGGACCAGACTGCCTTAAACTGGGCCACAAACCGGTTTTGACTGGCTCAAACCAGACCAGACCGGCTCAAACCGGTTTTGACCGGCTCAAACCAGACCAGACCGGCTCAAAGCGGATCAATCGGGAACAGACCGGCCCAGACCGCCGAAAACCGGGCCAAACCGGCTCAAACCTATTTTTACTTGCTCAAACCAGACCATACGGACTCAAACCGGTTTTCATCGGCTCAAACCAGACCAGACCGGCTCAAACCAGACCAGACAGGCGCAAACTGGTTTTGACCGGCTCAAAGCGGTTTTGACCGGATCAAACCGGACTCGACCGGCCCAGAACTGCTGAAACCGGATCCAACTGAACACGACCGGCCCAGACCAGCTAAAACCGGGCCAAATCGGCTCAAACCCGTTTTGACTGGCTCAAACCAGACCAGACCGGTCAAATAAGACCAGAACACCTCAAACCGGACCAGACCGGCTGAAACTGGATCAAACCGGACCAGACCAGCCCTGACGCCTAAAACCGGGACAAACCAGCTCAAACCTATTTTGACCGGCTCAAACCAGACCAGACCGGCTCAAACCGGTTTTCACTGGCTCAAGCCAGAGCAGATCGTCTCAAACCGGATCAAACCGTACCAGACAGGCCCAGACTGGCTTCAACCGGGCCAGACAGTCTCAAACGGGTTTTGACCGGCTCAAACCAGACCAGACCGGTTCAAACCGGTTTTGACTGACTCAATCCTGTTTTGACCGGCTCAAACCGGTTTTGACCGCTTCAAACCACTCCAGACCGGCTAAAACCGGTTTTCACCGGCTCAAACCGGTTTTGACCTGATTAGACCGGATCAAACCTTACCAGACCGGCTCAGACAGGCTAGAATCGGTTTTGCCTGGCTTCAACCAGACCAAAGTGGCTCAAACCGGTTTTGACTGGCTCAAACCAGACCAGACCAGCTCAAACCAGACCAGACCAGCTCAAACCGGTTTTGACCGGCTGAAACCCATTTTGACCGGATGAGACCAGATCAAACCGGACCAGACGGGCCCAGACCAGCCAAAACTGGAAGAATCCGGACCAGACCGGCCCAGACCGCCTAAAACCGGGCCAAACCGGTTCAAACCTATTTTGACAGGCTCAAACCAGTCCAGACTGGCTCAAACCGGTTTTGACCGGCTCAAACCAGACCAGACCGGCTCAAACCGGATCAAACGGGACCAGACCGGCCCAGACAGCCGAAAACCGCGCCAAACCGGCTCAAACCTATTTTTACTTGCTCAAACCATACCATACCGGCTCAAACCGGTTTTCATCGGCTCAAACCAGACCAGACCGGCTCAAACCGGATCAAACGGGACCAGACTGGCCCAGACCGCCTGAAACCTTGCCAAACCAGTACAAACCTATATGACTGGCTCCAACCAGACCAGACCGGCTCGAACATGTTTTGACCAGCTCAAACCAGACCAGAACGGCTCAAACCGGTTTTGACTGGATTAGACCGGATCAAACCGGACCAGTCCTTCTCAAACCGGATCATACCGGACCAGACCGGCACACACCGGCTAAAACCGGCTCAAATCGAACCACACCGGCCCAGACAGGCTACAACCGGGCCAAACCGGATCAATCAGATTTTAACCGGCTCAAACCAGACCAAACCGGCTCAAATCGGTTTTGATCGGCTCAAACCAGACCCGATCGGCTCAAATCGGTTTTGACCGGTTGAGACAGGATAAAACCGGACCAGACCGGCCCAGACCAGATAAAACCGGGCCAGACCAGCTCAAACCGGTTTTGACCGGCTCAAACCAGACCAGACCGGTTCAAACCGGTTTTGACTGGCTCAATTCGGTTTTCACCGGCTCAAACCGGTTTTGACCGCTTCAAACCACTCCAGACCGGCTCAAACCGGTTTTCACCGGCTCAAACCGGTTTTGACCTGACTGACCGGATCAAACCAGACCAGACCGGCTCAGACAGGCTAGAATCGGTTTTGCCTGGCTTCAACCAGACCAAACTGGCTCAAACCGGTTTTTACTGGCTCAAACCAGACCAGACCGGCTGAAACCGGTTTTGACCAGCAAAAACCGGTTTTGACCGGATGAGACCGGATCAAACCGAATCAGACCGGCCCAGACCGGCTAAAATCGGATCAAACCGGACCAGACTGCCTAAAACTGGGCCACAAACCGGTTTTGACCGGTTGAAACCGGAACAGACCGGCTGAAACCGGTTTTGACCGACCTGAACCTGTATGGACCGGCTCAAACCAGACCAGACCGGCTCAAACCGGATCAAACGGGACCAGACCGGACCAGACCGCCGAAAACCGGGCCAAACCGGCTTAAACCAATTTTTACTTGCTCAAACCAGACCATACCGGCTCAAACCGGTTTTCATCGGCTCAAACCAGACCAGACCGGCTCAAACCGCATCAAATGGGACCAGACTTGCCCAGACCGCCTGAAACCGGGCCAAACCAGTTCAAACCTATATGACTGGCTCAAACCAGACCAGACCGGCTCGAACCTGTTTTGACCAGCTCAAACCAGACCAGACCGGCTCAAACCGGTTTTGACCGGCTCGAACCGGTTTTGACTGGCTCAAACCAGACCAGACCAGCTCAAACCAGACCAGACCAGCTCAAACCGGTTTTGACCGGCTGAAACCCATTTTGACCGGATGAGACCAGATCAAACCGGACCAGACGGGCCCAGACCAGCTAAAACTGGAAGAATCCGGACCAGACCGGCCCAGACCGCCTAAAACCGGGCCAAACCGGTTCAAACCTATTTTGACAGGCTCAAACCAGTCCAGACTGGCTCAAACCGGTTTTGACCGGCTCAAACCAGACCAGACCGGCTCGAACCTGTTTTGACCAGCACAAACCACACCAGACCGGCTGAAACCGGTTTTGACCGGCAAAAACCGGTTTTGACCGGATGAGACCGGATCAAACCGAATCAGACCGGCCCAGACCGGCTAAAATCGGATCAAACCGGACCAGACTGCCTAAAACTGGGCCACAAACCGGTTCTGACCGGTTGAAACCGGACCAGACCGGCTCAAACCGGTTTTGACCGACCTGAGCCTGTATGGACCGGCTCAAACCCGACCAGACCGGCTCAAAGCAGACCAGACAGGCGCAAACTGGTTTTGACCGGCTCAAAGCGGTTTGGACCGGATCAAACCGGACTCGACCGTCCCAGAACTGCTGAAACCGGATCCAACTGAACACGACCGGCCCAGACGAGCTAAAACCGGGCCAAATCGGCTCAAACCCGTTTTGACTGGTTCAAACCAGACCAGACCGGTTCAAACCGGTTTTGACCGACCTGAGCCTGTATGGACCGGCTCAAACCAGACCAGACCGGATCAAACCAGACCAAAAAGGCTCAAATCAGACCAGACCAGCTCAAACCGATTTTGACCGGCTCAAACGAGACAAGACCGTCTCAAACCGGTTTTGACCAGATGAGACAGGATAAAACCGGGCCAGACAGGCTCAAACCGGATGAAACCGCACCAGACCCGCCCAGAACAGCTGAAGCCGTAGCAAACCGGACCACACTGGGCAATAGCGGCTAAAACCGGGCCACAAACCGGTTTTGACCGGCTCAAACCAGAACAGACCGGCTCAAACCAGAACAGACCGTCTCAAACCAGACCAGACCAGCTCAAACCGGTTTTGACCGACTCAAACCAGACAAGACCGTCTGAAACCGGTTTTGACCGGATGAGACAGGATAAAACCGGGCCGGACAGGCTCAAACCGGATGAAACCGCACCAGACCCGCCCAGAAGAGCTGAAGCCGGAGCAAACCGGACCACACTGCGCAAGACCGGATAAAACCGGGCCACAAACCGGTTTTGACTGGCTCAAACCAGACCAGACTGGCTCAAATCAGACCAGAACAGCTCAAAGCGGACCAGACCGGCTGAAACTGGATCAAACCGGACCAGACCAGCCCAGACGACAAAAACAGGGCCAAACCGGCTCAAACCTATTTTTACCTGCTCAAACCAGACCATACCGGCTCAAACCGGTTTTCATCGGCTCAAACCAGACCAGACAGGCTCAAATCGGTTTTGACCGGATGAGACAGGATAAAACCGGACCAGACCGGCCCAGACCGGATAAAACCGGGCCAGACCAGCTCAAAACGGTTATGACCGGCTCAAACCAGACCAGACCGGCTCAAACCAGACCAGACAGTCGCAAACTGGTTTTGACCGGCTCAAAGCGGTTTTGACCAGATCAAACCGGACTCGACCGGCCCAGAACTGCTGAAACCGGACCCAACTGAACACGACCGGCGCAGACCAGCTAAAACCGGGCCAAATCGGCTCAAACGCGTTTTGACTGGCTCAAACCAGACCAGACTGGTTCAAACCGGTTTTGACCGACCTGAGCCTGTTTTGACCGGCTCAAACCAGACCAGACCGGCTCAAATCAGACCAGAACAGCTCAAACCGGACCAGACCGGCTGACACCGGATCAAACCGGACCAGACCAGCCGAGACGCCTAAAACCGGGCCAAACCGGCTCAAACCTATTTTGACCGGCTCAAACCAGACCAGACCGGCTCAAACCGGTTTTGACTGGCTCAAACCAGACCAGATCGGCTCAAACCGGCTCAAACCGGACCAGACAGGCCCAGACTGGCTTCAACCGGGCCTGATCTTCTCAAACGGGTTTTAACTGGCTCAAACCAGACCAGACCGGTTCCAACCGTTTTTGACTGACTCAATCCGGTTTTGACCGGCTCAAACCGGTTTGATTCAAACCACTCCAGACCGGCTAAAACCGGTTTTCACCGGCTCAAACCTCTTTTGACCTGATTAGACCGTATCAAACCTTACCAGACCGGCTTAGACAGGATAGAATCGGTTTTGACTGGCTTCAACCAGACCAAAGTGGCTCAAACCGATTTTCACCGGCTCAAACCAGACCAAACCGGCTCAAACCGGTTTTGACCGGCTCGAACCGGTTTTGACTGGCTCAAACCAGACCAGACCAGCTCAAACCAGACCAGACCAGCTCCAACCGGTTTTGACCGGCTGAAACCCATTTTGACCGGATGAGACCAGATCAAACCGGACCAGACGGGCCCAGACCAGCTAAAACTGGAAGAATCCGGACCAGACCGGCCCAGACCGCCTAAAACCGGGCCAAACCGGTTCAAACCTATTTTGACAGGCTCAAACCAGTCCAGACTGGCTCAAACCGGTTTTGACCGGCTCAAACCAGACCAGACCGGCTCAAACCAGACCAGACAGGCGCAAACTGGTTTGGACCGGCTCAAAGCGGTTTGGACCGGATCAAACCGGACTCGACCGGCCCAGAACTGCTGAAACCGGATCCAACTGAACACGACCGGCCCAGACCAGCTAAAACCGGGCCAAATCGGCTCAAACCCGTTTTGACTGGCTCAAACCAGACCGGCTCAAACCGGTTTTGACCGACCTGAGCCTGTTTTGACCAGGTCAAACCAGACCAGACCGGCTAAAATCGGTTTTGACCGGATTAGACCGGATCAAACCGGACCAGTCCTTCTCAAACCGGATCATACCGGACCAGACCGGCACACACCTGCTCAAACCGGCTCAAGTCGAACCACACCGGCCCAGACAGGCTAAAACCGGGCCAAACCGGCTCAAACCGGTTTTGACCGGCTCAAACCAGACCAGACCGGCTCAAAGCAGACCAAACCGGCTCAAACCGGTTTTGACCGGCTCGAACCGGTTTTGACCGGCTCAAACCAGACCAGACCAGCTCAAACCGGTTTTGACCGGATGAGACAGGATAAAACCGGGCTAGACAGTCTCAAACCGGATGAAATCGCACCAGACCTGCCCAGAGCAGCTGAAGCTGGAAGAATCCGTACCAGACCAGACCAGACCGCTCAAACCAGACCGGCTCAAACCGGACCAGACCAGACCAGCTGAAACCGCTTTTGACCGGCTCAAACCAGACCAGACTGGCTTAAATCAGACCAGAACAGCTCAAACCGGACCAGACAGGCTGAAACCGGAACAAACCGGACCAGACCAGCCCAGATGCCTAAAACCCCGCCAAACCGGCTGAAACCTATTTTTACTTGCTCAAACCAGACCATACCGGCTCAAACCGGTTTTCATCGGCTCAAACCAGACCAAACCGGCTCAAACCGGTTTTGACCGGCTCAAACCAGACCAGACCGTCTCCAATCGGTTTTGACCGGATGAGGCAGGATAAAAACGGACCAGACCGGCCCAGACCGGATAAAACCGGGCCAGACCATCTCAAACCGGTTATGATGGCTCAAACCAGACCAGACCGGTTCAAACCGGTTTTGACTGGCTCAATCCGGTTTTGACCGGCTCAAACCGGTTTTGACCGCTTCAAACCACTCCAGACCGGCTCAAACCCGTTTTCACCGGATCAAACCGGTTTTGACCTGATTGACCGGATCAAACCGGACCAGACCGGCTCAGACAGGCTAGAATCGGTTTTGCCTGTCTTCAACCAGACCAAAGTGGCTCAAACCGGTTTTGACTGGCTCAAACCAGACCAGACCGGCTCAAGCCGGTTTTGACCTGGTCAAACCAGACCAGACCGGCTCAAACCGGAGTTGACCGTCTCAAACCGGTTTTGACCGGATGAGACCGGATCAAACCGAATCAGACCGGCCCAGACCGGCTAAAATCGGGCCAAATCGGCTCAAACCCGTTTTGACCGGCTCAAACCAGACCAGACAGGCGCAAACTGGTTTTGACCGGCTCAAAGCGGTTTTGACCGGATCAAACCGGACTCGACCGGCCCAGAACTGCTGAAACCGGATCCAACTGAACACGACCGGCCCAGACCAGCTAAAACCGGGCCAAATCGGCTCAAACCCGTTTTGACTGGCTCAAACCAGACCAGACTGGCTCAAACCGGTTTTGACCGGCTCAAACCAGACCAGACAGGCTCAAACCAGACCAGTCCGGCTCAAATCAGACCAGAACAGCTCAAACCTGACCAGACCGGCTGAAACTGGATCAAACCGGACCAGACCAGCACAGACAGGCTCAAACCGGTTTTGACCGGCTCAAACCAGACCAGACCGGCTCAAACCGGTTTTGACTGGCTCAAACCAGACCAGACCGGCTCAAACCGGATCAAACCGGACCAGACCGGCCCAGACCGGCTAAAACCGGGCCAGACCGGCTCAAACCGGTTTTGACCGGCTCAAACCAGACCAGACCGGTTCAAACCGGTTTTGACTGACTCAATCCGGTTTTGACCGGCTGAAACCCATTTTGACCGGATGAGACCAGATCAAACCGGACCAGACGGGCCCAGACCAGCTAAAACTGGAAGAATCCGGACCAGACCGGCCCAGACCGCCTAAAACCGGGCCAAACCGGTTCAAACCTATTTTGACAGGCTCAAACCAGTCCAGACTGGCTCAAACCGGTTTTGACCGGCTCAAACCAGACCAGACCGGCTCAAACCGGATCAAACGGGACCAGACCGGCCCAGACCGCCGAAAACCGGGCCAAACCGGTTCAAACCTATTTTGACAGGCTCAAACCAGACCAGACCGGCTCGAACCTGTTTTGACCAGCTCAAACCAGACCAGACCGGCTCAAACCGGTTTTGACCGGCTGAAACCCATTTTGACCGGATGAGACCAGATCAAACCGGACCAGACGGGCCCAGACCAGCTAAAACTGGAAGAATCCGGACCAGACCGGCCCAGACCGCCTAAAACCGGGCCAAACCGGTTCAAACCTATTTTGACAGGCTCAAACCAGTCCAGACTGGCTCAAACCGGTTTTGACCGGCTCAAACCAGACCAGACCGGCTCAAACCGGATCAAACGGGACCAGACCGGCCCAGACCGCCGAAAACCGGGCCAAACCGGCTCAAACCTATTTTTACTTGCTCAAACCAGACCATACCGGCTCAAACCGGTTTTGATCGGCTCAAACCAGACCAGACCGGCTCAAACCGGATCAAACGGGACCAGACGGGCCCAGACCAGCTAAAACTGGAAGAATCCGGACCAGACCGGCTCAAACCGGTTTTGACTGGCTCAAACCAGACCAGACCGGCTCAAACCTGTTTTGACCAGCTCAAACCAGACCAGACCGGCTCAAACCGGTTTTGACCGGATTAGACCGGATCAAACCGGACCAGACCGGCTCAAACCAGACCAGACCGGCTCAAACCGGTTTTGACTGGCTCAAACCAGACCAGACCCGCTCAAATCAGACCAGAACAGCTCAAACCGGACCAGACCGGCTGAAACCGGATCAAACCGGACCAGACCGGCTCAAACGGGTTTGACCGGCTCAAACCTATTTTGACGGCTCACACCAGAACAAACCGGCTCAAACCAGACCGGCTCAAACCGGCTCAAAGGGTACCAGACCGGCCCAGACAGGCTAAAACCAGACCAGAACAGCTCAAACCGGACCAGACCGGCTAAAACCGGTTTTCACCGGCTCAAACCTATTTTTACTTGCTCAAACCAGACCAAACCGGCTCAAACCGGTTTTGACCGGCTCAAACCAGACCAGACCGGCTCAAACCAGACCAACCAGACAAGACCGGCTCAAACCAGACCAGACCGGCTCAAACCAGATCAAACCTATTTTTACTGGCTCAAACCAGACCAAACCGGCTCAAACCGGTTTTGACCGGCTCAAACCAGACCAGACCGGCTCAAACCGGTTTTGACCGGCTCAAACCGGTTTTGACGGGCTCAAACCAGACCAGACCGGCTCAAACCAGACCGGCTCAAACCAGACCAGCTCAAACCGGACCAGACCAGACCGGCCCAGACCGGATAAAACCGGGCCAGACCGGCTGAAACCGGTCCAAACCGGTTCAAACCTATTTTGACTGGCTCAAACCAGACCAGACCGGCTCAAACCGGTTTTGACCGGCTCAAACCAGACCAGACCAGCTGAAACCGGATCAAACTGGACCACACCCGCCCAGACCGGCTAAAACCGGGTCACAAACCGGTTTTGACAGGCTCAAACCAGACCAGACCGGCTCAAACCGGTTTTGACCGGCTCAAACCAGACCAGACCGGCTCAAACCGGATCAAACTGGACCAGACTGGCACAAACCGGCTCAAACCTATTTTTACTTGCTCAAACCAGACCAAACCGGCTCAAACCGGTTTTGACCGGCTCAAACCAGACCAGACCGGCTCAAATCGCTTTTGACCGGATGAGACCGGATCAAACCGGACCAGTCCTTCTCAAACCGGATCATACCGGACCAGACCGGCACACACCGGATAAAACAGGGCCAAACCGTCTCAAACCAGACCGGCTCAGACAGGCTAGAATCGGTTTTGACCGGCTCAAACCGGCTCAAACCGATTTTAACCGGCTCAAACCAGACCAAACCGGCTCAAACCGGTTTTGACCGGCTCAAACCAGACCAGACCGGCTCAAATAGGTTTTGACCGGCTCAATCCGGTTTTGACCGGCTCAAACCGGTTTTGACCGCTTCAAACCACTACAGACCGGCTCAAACCGGTTTTCACCGGCTCAAACCGGTTTTGACCTGATTGACCGGATCAAACCGGACCAGACCGGCTCAGACAGGCTAGAATCGGTTTTGCCTGGCTTCAACCAGACCAAAGTGGCTCAAACCGGTTTTGACTGGCTCAAACCAGACCAGACCGGCTCAAGCTGGTTTTGGCCGGCTCAAACCAGACAAGACCGTCTCAAACCGGTTTTGACCGGCAAAAACCGGTTTTGACCGCATGAGACCGGATCAAACCGAATAAGACCGGCCCAGACCGGCTTAAACCGGGCTAGACCGTCTCAAACGGGTTTTGAGCGGCTCAAACCAGACCAGACCGGTTCAAACCGGTTTTGACCGGCTCCAACCAGACCAGAACGGCTCAAACCACTTTGGATCGGCCTCAGCCGGTTTTGACCGGCTCAAACCAGACCAGACCGGCTCAAACCAGACCAGACAGGCGCAAACTGGTTTTGACCGGCTCAAAGCGGTTTTGACCGGATCAAACCGGACCAGACCGGCCCAGACCGGCTAAAATCGGATCAAACCGGACCAGACCACGACCGGCCCAGACCAGCTAAAACCGGGCCAAATCGGCTCAAACCCGTTTTGACTGGCTCAAACCAGACCAGACCGGCTCAAATCAGACCAGAACAGCTCAAACCGGACCAGACCGGCTCAGACAGGCTAGAATCGGTTTTGCCTGGCTTCAACCAGACCAAAGTGGCTCAAACCGGTTTTGACTGGCTCAAACCAGACCAGACCGGCTCAAGCCGGTTTTGACCTGGTCAAACCACACCAGACCGGCTGAAACCGGTTTTGACCGGATTAGACCGGCTCAAACCAGACCAGACCGGCTCAAATCGGTTTTGACCGGATGAGACAGGATAAAACCGGACCAGACCGGCCCAGACCGGCTAAAATCGGATCAAACCGGACCAGACTGCCTAAAACTGGGCCACAAACCGGTTTTGACCGGTTGAAACCGGACCAGACCGGCTCAAACCGGTTTTGACCGACCTGAGCCTGTATTGACCGGCTCAAACCAGACCAGACCGGCTCAAACTGGTTTTGACCGGCTCAAACCAGACCAGACGGCCCAGACCAGCTAAAACCGGGCCAAACCGCTCAAACCGGATAAAACCGGACCAGACCGGCCCAGACCAGCTAAAACCGGGCCAAATCGGCTCAAACCCGTTTTGACTGGCTCAAACCAGACCAGACCGGTTCAAACCAGTTTTGACCGACCTGAGCCTGTTTTGACTGGCTCAAGCCAGACCAGACCGGCTCAAACCAGACCAGACTGGCTCAAATCAGACCAGAACAGCTCAAACCGGTTTTGACCGGCTCAAACCAGACCAGACCGGCTCAAATCGGTTTTGACCGGATGAGACAGGATAAAACCGGACCAGACCGGCTCAAACCGGATGAAACCGCACCAGACCGCTCAAACCAGACCAGACCGCCCAGACCGCTAAAACCGGGCCAGACCAGCTCAAACCAGACCAGCTAAAATCGGATCAAACCGGACCAGACCGACCCAGACCGCCTAAAACCGGGCCAAACGAGTTCAAACCTATTTTGACAGGCTCAAACCAGTCCAGACTGGCTCAAACCGGTTTTGACCGGCTCAAACCAGACCAGACCGGCTCAAATCGGTTTTGACCGGATGAGACAGGATAAAACCGGACCAGACCGGCTCAAGCCCGGCCCAGACCGGATAACACCGGGCCAGACCAGCTCAAACGAGTTTTGACGAGACCGGCTCAAACCGGCTCAAACCAGACCAAACCGGCTCAAACCGGTTTTGACTGGCTCAAACCAGAACAGATCGGCTCAAACCGGTTCAAACCATACCAGACAGGCGCAGACTGGCTTGAACCGGGCCAGACTGTCTCAAACGGGTTTTGACCGGCTCAAACCAGACCAAACCGGCTCAAACCGGTTTTGACCGGCTCAAACCAGACCAGACCGGCTCAAATCAGACCAAACTGGCGCAAACTGGTTTTGACCGGCTCAAAGCGGTTTTGACCGGATCAAATCGGACTCGACCGGCCCAGAACTGCTGAAACCGGATCCAACTGAACACGACCGGCCCAGACCAGCTAAAACCGGGCCAAACCGGCTCAAACCGGTTTTGACCGGCTCAAACCAGACCAGACCGGCTCAAACCGGTTTTGACGGGCTCAAACCAGACCAGACCGGCTCAAACCGGTTTTGACCGGCTCAAACCAGACCATACCGGCTCAAATCATACCAGAACAGCTCAAACCGGACCAGACCGGATGAGACAGGATAAAACCGGACCAGACCGGCCCAGACCGGATAAAACCGGGCCAGACCAGCTCAAACCGGTTATGACCGGCTCAAACCAGACCAGACCGGTTCAAACCGGTTTTGACTGGCTCAATCCGGTTTTGACCGGCTCAAACCGGTTTTGACCGCTTCAAACCACTCCAGACCGGCTCAAACCGGTTTTCACCGGCTCAAACCAGACCAAACCGGCTCAAACCGGTTTTGACCTGATTGACCGGATCAAACCGGACCAGACCGGCTCAGACAGGCTAGAATCGGTTTTGCCTGGCTTCAACCAGACCAAAGTGGCTCAAACCGGTTTTGACTGGCTCAAACCAGACCAGACCAGCTCAAACCAGACCAGACCAGCTCAAACCGGTTTTGACTGGCTCAAACCCATTTTCACCGGATGAGACCAGATCAAACCGGACCAGACGGGCCCAGACCAGCTAAAACTGGAAGAATCCGGACCAGACCGGCCCAGACCGCCTAAAACCGGGCCAAACCGGTTCAAACCTATTTTGACAGGCTCAAACCAGTCCAGACTGGCTCAAACCGGTTTTGACCGGCTCAAACCAGACCAGACCGGCTCAAACCGGATCAAACGGGACCAGACCGGCCCAGACCGCCGAAAACCGGGCCAAACCGGCTCAAACCTATTTTTACTTGCTCAAACCAGACCATACCGGCTCAAACCGGTTTTGATCGGCTCAAACCAGACCAGACCGGCTCAAACCGGATCAAACGGGACCAGACCGGCCCAGACCGCCGAAAACCGGGCCAAACCGGCTCAAACCTATTTTGACAGGCTCAAACCAGTCCAGACTGGCTCAAACCGGTTTTGACCGGCTCAAACCAGACCAGACCGGCTCAAACCGGTTTTGATCGGCTCAAACCAGACCAGACCGGCTCAAACCGGATCAAACGGGACCAGACCGGCCCAGACCGGATAAAACCGGGCCAGACCAGCTCAAACCAGACCAGACCGGCTCAAACCAGACCAGACCGGCTCAAACCAGACCAAACCGGCTCAAACCGGTTTTGACCGGCTCAAACCAGACCAAACCGGCTCAAACCGGTTTTGACCGGCTCAAACCAGACCAGACCGGCTCAAACCGGTTTTGACCTGATTGACCGGATCAAACCGGACCAGACCGGCTCAGACAGGCTAGAATCGGTTTTGCCTGGCTTCAACCAGACCAAAGTGGCTCAAACCGGTTTTGACTGGCTCAAACCAGACCAGACCGGCTCAAACCAGACCAGACCGGCTCAAACCGGTTTTGACCGGCAAAAACCGGTTTTGACCGGTTGAAACCGGAACAGACCGGCTCAAACCCGTTTTGACCGACCTGAGCCTGTATGGACCGACTCAAACCAGACCAGACCGGCTCAAACCAGACCAGACAGGCGCAAACCGGTTTTGACCGGCTCAAAGCGGTTTTGACCGGATCAAACAAGATCAGACCGGCTCAAATAAGACCAGACCGGCTCAAACCGGATCAAACCAGACTAGGCCGTCCCAGACCGGCTAAAACCGGGCCACACCGACTCAAACCGGTTTTGACGGGCTCAAAGCAGACCAGACCCGCTCGAACAGTTTGGACCGGCTCGAACCGGTTTTGACCGGCTCAAACCAGACCAGACTGGCTCAAATCAGACCAGAACAGCTCAAACCGGACCAGACCGGCTGAAACCGGATCAAACCGGACCAGACCAGCCCAGACGCCTAAAACCGGGCCAAACCGGCTCAAACCTATTTTGACCGGCTCAAACCAGACCAGACCGGCTCAAACCGGTTTTGACTGGCTCAAACCAGACCAGATCGGCTCAAACCGGATCAAACCGTACCAGACAGGCCCAGACTGGCTTCAACCGGGCCAGACCGTCTCAAACGGGTTTTGACCGGCTCAAACCAGACCAGACCGGTTCAAACCGGTTTTGACTGGCTCAAACCAGACCAGACCGGCTCAAACCGGATCAAACGGGACCAGACCGGCCCAGACCGCCTAAAACCGGGCCAAACCGGTTCAAACCTATTTTGACAGGCTCAAACCAGACCAGACCGGCTCAAACCGGTTTTGACTGGCTCAAACCAGACCAGACCGGCTCAAACCGGTTTTGACCGGCTCGAACCGGTTTTGACTGGCTCAAACCAGACCAGACCAGCTCAAACCAGACCAGACCAGCTCAAACCGGTTTTGACCGGCTCGAACCGGTTTTGACTGGCTCAAACCAGACCAGACTGGCTCAAACCGGTTTTGAAAGGCTCAAACCAGACCGGCTCAAACCGGATCAACCGGGACCAGACCGGCCCAGACCGCCTAAAACCGGGCCAAACCGGGTCAAACCTATTTTGACAGGCTCAAACCAGTCCAGACTGGCTCAAACCGGTTTTGACCGACTCAAACCAGACCAGACCGGCTCAAACCGGTTTTGATCGGCTCAAAGCAGACCAGACCGGCTCAAACCGGTTTTGAACAGCTAAAACCGGTTATGACGGGATGAGACCGGATCAAACCGAATCAGACCGGCCCAGACCGGCTAAAATCGGATCAAACCGGACCAGACTGCCTAAAACTGGGCCACAAACCGGTTTTGACCGGTTGAAACCGGACCAGACCGGCTCAAACCGGTTTTGACCGACCTGAGCCTGTATGGACCGGCTCAAACCAGACCAGACCGGCTCAAACCAGACCAGACAGGCGCAAACTGGTTTTGACCGGCTCAAACCGGTTTTGACCGGCTCAAACCGGACAAGACCGGCCCAGACCGGCTAAAATCGGATCAAACGGTACCAGACCGGCCCAGACCAGCTAAAACCGGGCCAAATCGGCTCAAACCCGTTTTGACTGGCTCAAACCAGACCAGACCGGCTCAAACCGGTTTTGACCGACCTGAGCCTGTATGGACCGGCTCAAACCAGACCAGACCGGCTCAAACCAGACCAGACCGGCTCAAATCAGACCAGACCGGCTCAAACCGGTTTTGACCGGCTCAAACCAGACCAGACCGTCTCAAACCGGTTTTGACCGGATGAGACAGGATAAAACCGTTCCAGACCGGCTCACACCGGATCAAACGGGACCAGACAGGCCCAGACCGGCTAAAAAGGGGCCAGACCGGCTCAAACCGGTTTTGACCGGCTCAAACCAGACCAGACCGGCTCAAACCGGTTTTGACCGGCTCAAACAAGACCAGACCGGCTCAAACCGGACCAGAACGGCTCAAACCAGACCAGACAGTCACAAACCGGTTTTGAACGGCTCAAACCACATCAGACCGGTTAAAACCGGGCCAGACAGGCTCAAACCGGATCAAACGGGACCAGACCAGACCAGACCGGCTGAAACCGGATCAAACCAGACCAGACCGGCTCAAACCAGGCCAGACCGGCTCAAACCGGACCAGACCAGACCGGCTGAAACCGGTTTTGACTGGCTCAAACCAGACCAGACCGGCTCAAATCAGACCAGACCAGCTCAAACCGGACCAGACCGGCTGAAACCGGATCAAACCGAACCACACCGGCCCAGACAGGCTAAAACCGGGCCAAACCGGCTCAAACCTATTTTGACCGGCTCAAACCAGACCATACCGGCTCAAACCGGTTTTGACCGGCTCAAACCAGACCAGACAGGCTCAAATCGGTTTTGACCGGATGAGACAGGATAAAACCGGACCAGACCAGCCCAGACCGGATAAAACCGGGCCAGACCAGCTCAAACCGGTTATGACCGGCTCAAACCAGACCAGACCGGCTCAAACCAGACCAGACAGGCGCAAACTGGTTTGGACCGGCTCAAAGCGGTTTTGACCGGATCAAACCGGACCAGACCAGCCCAGACGCCTAAAACCGGGCCAAACCGTCTCAAACCGACCAGACCGCCCAGACCCGCTAAAACCGGGCCAAATCGGCTCTAGCCGGTTTTGACCTGGTTAAACCACACCAGACCGGCTGAAACCGGTTGTGACCGACCTGAGCCTGTTTTGACCGGCTCAAACCAGACCAGACCGGCTCAAATCAGACCAGAACAGCTCAAACCGGACCAGACCGGCTGAAACCGGATCAAACCGGACCACACCAGCCCAGACGCCTAAAACCGGGCCAAACCGGCTCAAACCTATTTTGACCGGCTCAAACCAGACCAGACCGGCTCAAACCGGTTTTGACTGGCTCAAACCAGACCAGATCGGCTCAAACCGGATCAAACCGTACCAGACCGGCCCAGACCGGATAAAACCGGGCCAGACCAGCTCAAACGGGTTTTGACCGGCTCAAACCAGACCAGACCGGTTCAAACCGGTTTTGACTGACTCAATCCGGTTTTGACCGGCTCAAACCGGTTTTGACCGCTTCAAACCACTCCAGACCGGCTAAAACCGGTTTTCACCGGCTCAAACCGGTTTTGACCTGATTAGACCGGATCAAACCTTACCAGACCGGCTCAGACAGGCTAGAATCGGTTTTGACTGGCTTCAACCAGACCAAAGTGGCTCAAACCGATTTTCACCGGCTCAAACCAGACCAAACCGGCTCAAACCGGTTTTGACCGGCTCGAACCGGTTTTGACTGGCTCAAACCAGACCAGACCAGCTCAAACCAGACCAGACCAGCTCAAACCGGTTTTGACCGACTCGAACCGGTTTTGACTGGCTCAAACCAGACCAGACCAGCTCAAACCAGACCAGCTCAAACCGGCTAAAACCGGATGAAACCGGAGCACACCGGCCCAGACCGGGTAAAACCGGCCCAGACCGCCTAAAACCGGGCCAAACCGGTTCAAACCTATTTTGACAGGCTCAAACCAGTCCAGACTGGCTCAAACCGGTTTTGACCGGCTCAAACCAGACCAGACCGGCTCAAACCAGACCAGACAGGCGCAAACTGGTTTTGACCGGCTCAAAGCGGTTTGGACCGGATCAAACCGGACTCGACCGGCCCAGAACTGCTGAAACCGGATCCAACTGAACACGACCGGCCCAGACCAGCTAAAACCGGGCCAAATCGGCTCAAACCCGTTTTGACTGGCTCAAACCAGACCAGACCGGTTCAAACCGGTTTTGACCGACCTGAGCCTGTATGGACCGGCTCAAACAAGACAAGACCGTCTCAAACCGGTTTTGACCGGATGAGACAGGATAAAACCGGGCCAGACAGGCTCAAACCGGATGAAACCGCACCAGACCCGCCCAGAACAGCTGAAGCCGGAGCAAACCGGACCACACTGGGCAAGAGCGGCTAAAACCGGGCCAAAAACCGGTTTTGACCGGCTCAAACCAGACCAGACCGGCTCAAACCAGACCAGACCGGCTCAAACCAGACCAGACCAGCTCAAACCGGTTTTGACCGGCTCAAACCAGACCAGACCGTCTCAAACCGGTTTTGACCGGATGAGACAGGATAAAACCGGGCCAGACAGGCTCAAACCGGATGAAACCGCACCAGACCCGCCCAGAACAGCTGAAGCCGGAGCAAACCGGACCACACTGCGCAAGAGCGGCTAAAACCGGGCCACAAACCGGTTTTGACCGGCTCAAACCAGACCAGACTGGCTCAAATCAGACCAGAACAGCTCAAACCGGACCAGACCGGCTGAAACCGGATCAAACCGGACCAGACCAGCCCAGACGCCTAAAACCGGGCCAAACCGGCTCAAACCTATTTTTACTTGCTCAAACCAGACCATACCGGCTCAAACCGGTTTTCATCGGCTCAAACCAGACCAGACCGGCTCAAATCGGTTTTGACCGGATGAGACAGGATAAAACCGGACCAGACCGGCCCAGACCGGATAAAACCGGGCCAGACCAGCTCAAACCGGTTATGACCGGCTCAAACCAGACCAGACCGGTTCAAACCGGTTTTGACTGGCTCAATCCGGTTTTGACCGGCTCAAACCGGTTTTGACCGCTTCAAACCACTCCAGACCGGCTCAAACCGGTTTTCACCGGCTCAAACCGGTTTTGACCTGATTGACCGGATCAAACCGGACCAGACCGGCTCAGACAGGCTAGAATCGGTTTTGACTGGCTTCAACCAGACCAAAGTGGCTCAAACCGGTTTTGACTGGCTCAAACCAGACCAGACCGGCTCAAGCCGGTTTTGACCTGGTCAAACCACACCAGACCGGCTGAAACCGGTTTTGACCGGCAAAAACCGGTTTTGACCGGATGAGACCGGATCAAACCGAATCAGACCGGCCCAGACCGGCTAAAATCGGATCAAACCGGACCAGACCGGCTCAAACCAGACCAGACAGGCGCAAACTGGTTTTGACCGGCTCAAAGCGGTTTTGACCGGATCAAAACGGACTCGACCGGCCCAGAACTGCTGAAACCGGATCCAACTGAACACGACCGGCCCAGACCAGCTAAAACCGGGCCAAATCGGCTCAAACCCGTTTTGACTGGCTCAAACCAGACCAGACCGGTTCAAACCGGTTTTGAGCGACCTGAGCCTGTTTTGACCGGCTGAAACCAGACCAGACCGGCTCAAATCAGACCAGAACAGCTCAAACCGGACCAGACCGGCTGAAACCGTATCAAACCGGACCAGACCAGCCCAGACGCCTAAAACCGGGCCAGACCGTCTCAAACGGGTTTTGACCGGCTCAAACCAGACCAGACCGGTTCAAACCGGTTTTGACTGGCTCAAACCAGACCAGATCGGCTCAAACCGGATCAAACCGTACCAGACAGGCCCAGACTGACTTCAACCGGGCCAGACCGTCTCAAACGGGTTTTGACCGGCTCAAACCAGACCAGACCGGTTCAAACCGGTTTTGACTGACTCAATCCGGTTTTGACCGGCTGAAACCCATTTTGACCGGATGAGACCAGATCAAACCGGACCAGACGGGCCCAGACCAGCTAAAACTGGAAGAATCCGGAGCAGACAGGCCCAGACCACCTAAAACCGGGCCAAACCGGTTCAAACCTATTTTGACAGGCTCAAACCAGTCCAGACTGGCTCAAACCGGTTTTGACCGGCTCAAACCAGACCAGTCCGGCTCAAACCGATTTTCACCGGCTCAAACCAGACCAAACCGGCTCAAACAGGTTTTGACCGGCTCGAACCGGTTTTGACTGGCTCAAACCAGACCAGACCGGCTCGAACCTGTTTTGACCAGCTCAAACCAGACCAGACCGGCTCAAACCGGTTTTGACCGGCTGAAACCCATTTTGACCGGATGAGACCAGATCAAACCGGACCAGACGGGCCCAGACCAGCTAAAACTGGAAGAATCCGGACCAGACCGGCCCAGACCGCCTAAAACCGGGCCAAACCGGTTCAAACCTATTTTGACAGGCTCAAACCAGTCCAGACTGGCTCAAACCGGTTTTGACCGGCTCAAACCAGACCAGACCGGCTCAAACCGGATCAAACGGGACCAGACTGGCCCAGACCGCCTGAAACCGGGCCAAACCGGATCAAACCGGTTTTGACCGGCTCAAACCAGACCATACCGGCTCAAACCGGTTTTGATCGGCTCAAACCAGACCAGACCGGCTCAAACCGGATCAAACGGGACCAGACTGGCCCAGACCGCCTGAAACCGGGCCAAACCAGTTCAAACCTATATGACTGGCTCAAACCAGACCAGACCGGCTCGAACCTGTTTTGACCAGCTCAAACCAGACCAGACCGGCTCAAACCGGTTTTGACCGGATTAGACCGGATCAAACCGGACCAGTCCTTCTCAAACCGGATCATACCGGACCAGACCAGCCCAGACGCCTAAAACCGGCTCAAACCGGCTCAAATCGAACCACACCGGCCCAGACAGGCTAAAACCGGGCCAAACCGGCTCAATCAGATTTTAACCGGCTCAAACCAGACCAAACCGGCTCAAAACGGTTTTGACCGGCTCAAACCAGACCAGACCGGCTCAAATCGGTTTTGACTGGCTCAATCCGGTTTTGACCGGCTCAAACCGGTTTTGACCGCTTCAAACCACTCCAGACCGGCTCAAACCGGTTTTCACCGGCTCAAACCGGTTTTGACCTGACTGACCGGATCAAACCGGACCAGACCGGCTCAGACAGGCTAGAATCGGTTTTGCCTGGCTTCAACCAGAACAAAGTGGCTCAAACCGGTTTTGACTGGCTCAAACCAGACCAGACCGGCTCAAGCCGGTTTTGACCTGGTCAAACCACACCAGACCGGCTGAAACCGGTTTTGACCGGCAAAAACCGGTTTTGAACGGATGAGACCGGATCAAACCGAATCAGACCGGCCCAGACTGGCTAAAATCGGATCAAACCGGTTCAAACCTATTTTGACAGGCTCAAACCAGTCCAGACTGGCTCAAACCGGTTTTGACCGGTTGAAACCGGACCAGACCGGCTCAAACCGGTTTTGACCGACCTGAGCCTGTATTGACCGGCTCAAACCAGACCAGACCAGCTCAATCCAGACCAGACAGGCGCAAACTGGTTTTGACCGGCTCAAAGCGATTTTGACCGGATCAAACCGGACTCGACTGGCCGAGAACTGCTGAAACCGGATCCAACTGAACAAGACTGGCCCAGACCAGCTAAAACCGGGCCAAATCGGCTCAAACCCGTTTTGACTGGCTCAAACCAGACCAGACCGGCTCAAATCAGACCAGAACAGCTCAAACCGGACCAGACCGGCTGAAACCGGATCAAACCGGACCAGTCCAGCACAGATGCGTAAAACCGGGCCAAACCGGCTCAAACCTATTTTGACCGGCTCAAACCAGACCAGACCGGCTCAAACCGGTTTTGACTGTCTCAAACCAGACCAGATCGGATCAAACCGGATCAAACCGTACCAGACAGGCCCAGACTGGCTTCAACCGTGCCAGACAGTCTCAAACGGGTTTTGACCGGCTCAAACCAGACCAGACCGGTTCAAACCGGTTTTGACCGACCTGAGCCTGTTTTGACCGGCTCAAACCAGACCAGACAGGCTCAAACCAGACCAGACCGGCTCAAATCAGACCAGACCAGCTCAAACCGGTTTTGACCGGCTCAAACCAGACCAGACCGGCTCAAATCGGTTTTGAACGGATGAGACAGGATAAAACCAGACCAGAGCGGCCCAGACCGGATAAAACAGGCCAGACCAGCTCAAACCAGTTATGACCGGCTCAAACCAGACCAGACCGGCTCAATCCGGTTTTGACCGGCTCAAACCGGTTTTGACCGGCTCAAACCAGAACAGACTGGCTCAAACCAGAACAGACCGTCTCAAACTAGACCAGACCAGCTCAAACCGGTTTTGACCGGCTCAAACCAGACCAGACTGGCTCAAATCAGACCAGAACAGCTCAAACCGGACCAGACCGGCTGAAACCGGATCAAACCGGACCAGACCAGCCCAGACGCCTAAAACCGGGCCAAACCGGCTCAAACCTATTTTGACCGGCTCAAACCAGACCAGACCGGCTCAAACCGGTTTTGACTGGCTCAAACCAGACCAGATCGGCTCAAACCGGATCAAACCGTACCAGACAGGCCCAGACTGGCTTCAACCGGGCCAGACCGTCTCAAACGGGTTTTGACCGGCTCAAACCAGACCAGACCGGTTCAAACCGGTTTTGACTGACTCAATCCGGTTTTGACCGGCTCAAACCGGTTTTGACTGGCTCAAACCAGACCAGACAGGCGCAAACTGGTTTTGACTGGATCAAAGCGGTTTTGACCTGATTAGACCGGATCAAACCTTACCAGACCGGCTCAGACAGGCTAGAATCGGTTTTGACTGGCTTCAACCAGACCAAAGTGGCTCAAACCGATTTTCACCGGCTCAAACCAGACCAAACCGGCTCAAACCGGTTTTGACCGGCTCAAACCGGTTTTGACTGGCTCAAACCAGACCAGACCAGCTCAAACCAGACCAGACCAGCTCAAACCGGTTTTGACCGGCTGAAACCCATTTTGACCGGATGAGACCAGATCAAACCGGACCAGACGGGCCCAGACCAGCTAAAACTGGAAGAATCCGGACCAGACCGGCCCAGACCGCCTAAAACCGGGCCAAACCGGTTCAAACCTATTTTGACAGGCTCAAACCAGTCCAGACTGGCTCAAACCGGTTTTGACCGGCTCAAACCAGACCAGACCGGCTCAAACCGGATCAAACGGGACCAGACCGGCCCAGACCGCCTAAAACCGGGCCAAACCGGCTCAAACCTATTTTTACTTGCTCAAACCAGACCATACCGGCTCAAACCGGTTTTCATCGGCTCAAACCAGACCAGACCGGCTCAAACCGGATCAAACGGGACCAGACTGGCCCAGACCGCCTGAAACCGGGCCAAACCAGTTCAAACCTATATGACTGGCTCAAACCAGACCAGACCGGCTCGAACCTGTTTTGACCAGCTCAAACCAGACCAGACCGGCTCAAACCGGTTTTGACCGGATTAGACCGGATCAAACCAGACCAGTCCTTCTCAAACCGGATCATACCGGACCAGACCTTCACACACCGGCTCAAACCGACTCAAATCGAACCACACCGGCCCAGACAGGCTAAAACCGGGCCAAACCGGCTCAATCAGATTTTAACCGGCTCAAACCAGACCAAACCGGCTCAAACCGGTTTTGACCGGCTCAAACCAGACCAGACCGGCTCAAATCGGTTTTGACCGGATGAGACAGGATAAAACCGGACCAGACCGGCCCAGACCGGATAAAACCGGGCCAGACCAGCTCAAACCGGTTATGACCGGCTCAAACCAGACCAGACCGGTTCAAACCGGTTTTGACTGGCTCAATCCGGTTTTGACCGGCTCAAACCGGTTTTGACCGCTTCAAACCACTCCAGACCGGCTCAAACCGGTTTTCACCGGCTCAAACCGGTTTTGACCTGATTGACCGGATCAAACCGGACCAGACCGGCTCAAACCAGACCAGACCGGCTCAAATCGGTTTTGACCGGATGAGACAGGATAAAACCGGACCAGACCGGCCCAGACCGGATAAAACCGGGCCAGACCAGCTCAAACCGGTTTTGACCGGCTCAAACCAGACCAGACCGGCTCAAACCGGTTTTGACCGGCTGAAACCAGACCAGACCGGCTCAAACCAGACCAGACCGGATCAAACCAGACCAGACAGGCTCAAACCACTCCAGACCGGCTAAAACCGGTTTTCACCGGCTCAAACCGCTTTTGACCTGGTTGACCGGATCAAACCAGACCAGACCGGCTCAAAGTGGATCAATCGGGAACAGACCGGCCCAGACCGAAGAAAACCGGGCCAAACCAGCTCAAAACTATTTTTACTTGCTCAAACCAGACCATACCGGCTCAAACCGGTTTTCATCGGCTCAAACCAGACCAGACCGGCTCAAACCAGACCAGACAGGCGCAAACTGGTTTTGACCGGCTCAAAGCGGTTTTGACCGGATCAAACCGGACTCGACCGGCCCAGAACTGCTGAAACCGGATCCAACTGAACACGACCGGCCCAGACCAGCTAAAAAATGGCCAAATCGGCTCAAACCCGTTTTGACCGGCTCAAACCAGACCAGACCGGCTCAAATCAGACCAGAACAGCTCAAACCGGACCAGACCGGCTGAAACCGGATCAAACCGGACCAGACCAGCCCAGACGCCTAAAACCGGGCCAAACCAGCTCAAACCTATTTTGACCGGCTCAAACCAGACCAGAACGGCTCAAACCGGTTTTGACCGGCTCAAACCAGACCAGACCGGCTCAAACCGGATCAAAAGGGACCAGACCGGCCCAGACAGGCTGAAACCGGTCCAGACCGGCTCAAACCGGTTTTGACCGACACAAACCAGACCAGACCGGTTCAAACCGGTTTTGACTGGCTCAATCCGGTTTTGACCGGCTCAAACCGGTTTTGACCGCTTCAAACCACTCCAGACCGGCTAAAACCGGTTTTCACCGGCTCAAACCGGTTTTGACCTGATTAGACCGGATCAAACCTTACCAGACCGGCTCAGACAGGCTAGAATCGGTTTTGCCTGGCTTCAACCAGACCAAAGTGGCTCAAACCGGTTTTGACTGGCTCAAACCAGACCAGACCAGCTCAAACCAGACCAGACCAGCTCAAACCGGTTTTGACCGGCTGAAACCCATTTTGACCGGATGAGACCAGATCAAACCGGACCAGACGGGCCCAGACCAGCTAAAACTGGAAGAATCCGGACCAGACCGGCCCAGACCGCCTAAAACCGGGCCAAACCGGTTCAAACCTATTTTGACAGGCTCAAACCAGTCCAGACTGGCTCAAACCGGTTTTGACCGGCTCAAACCAGACCAGACCGGCTCAAACCGGATCAAACGGGACCAGACCGGCCCAGACAGCCGAAAACCGCGCCAAACCGGCTCAAACCTATTTTTACTTGCTCAAACCATACCATACCGGCTCAAACCGGTTTTCATCGGCTCAAACCAGACCAGACCGGCTCAAACCGGATCAAACGGGACCAGACTGGCCCAGACCGCCTGAAACCGGGCCAAACCAGTTCAAACCTATATGACTGGCTCAAACCAGACCAGACCGGCTCGAACCTGTTTTGACCAGCTCAAACCAGACCAGACCGGCTCAAACCGGTTTTGACCGGATTAGACCGGATCAAACCGGACCAGTCCTTCTCAAACCGGATCATACCGGACCAGAGCGGCACACACTGCCTCAAACCAGCTCAAATCGTACCACACCGGCCCAGACAGGCTAAATCCGGGCCAAATCGGCTCAATCAGATTTTAACCGGCTCAAACCAGACCAAACCGGCTCAAACCGGTTTTGACCGGCTCAAACCAGACCAGACCGGCTCAAATCGGTTTTGACCGGATGAGACAGGATAAAACCGGACCAGACCGGCCCAGACCGGATAAAACCGGGCCAGACCAGCTCAAACCGGTTATGACCGGCTCAAACCAGACCAGACCGGTTCAAACCGGTTTTGACTGGCTCAATCCGGTTTTGACCGGCTCAAACCAGACCAGACCGCTTCAAACCACTCCAGATCGGCTCAAACCGGTTTTCACCGGCTCAAACCGGTTTTGACCTGATTGACCGGATCAAACCAGACCAGACCGGCTCAGACAGGCTAGAATCGGTTTTGCCTGGCTTCAACCAGACCAAACTGGCTCAAACCGGTTTTGACTGGCTCAAACCAGACCAGTCCGGCTGAAACCGGTTTTGACCAGCAAAAACCGGTTTTGACCGGATGAGACCGGATCAAACCGAATCAGACCGGCCCAGACCGGCTAAAATCGGATCAAACCGGACCAGACTGCCTAAAACTGGGCCACAAACCGGTTTTGACCGGTTGAAACCGGAACAGACCGGCTGAAACCGGTTTTGACCGACCTGAGCCTGTATGGACCGGCTCAAACCAGACCAGACCGGCTCAAACCGGATCAAACGGGACCAGACCGGCCCAGACCGCCGAAAACCGGGCCAAACCGGCTCAAACCTATTTTTACTTGCTCAAACCAGACCATACCGGCTCAAACCGGTTTTCATCGGCTCAAACCAGACCAGACCGGCTCAAACCGCATCAAACGGGACCAGACTGGCCCAGACCGCCTGAAACCGGGCCAAACCAGTTCAAACCTATATGACTGGCTCAAACCAGACCAGACCGGCTCGAACCTGTTTTGACCAGCTCAAACCAGACCAGACCGGCTCAAACCGGTTTTGACCGGATTAGACCGGATCAAACCGGACCAGTCCTTCTCAAACCGGATCATACCGGACCAGACCGGCACACACCGGCTCAAACCGGCTCAAATCGAACAACACCCCCCAGACAGGCTAAAACCGGGCCAAACCGGCTCAATCAGATTTTAACCGGCTCAAACCAGACCAAACCGGCTCAAACCGGTTTTGACCGGCTCAAACCAGACCAGACCGGCTCAAATCGGTTTTGACCGGATGAGACAGGATAAAACCGGACCAGACCGGCCCAGACCGGATAAAACCGGGCCAGACCAGCTCAAACCGGTTATGACCGGCTCAAACCAGACCAGACCGGTTCAAACCGGTTTTGACCGGCTCAAACCGGTTTTGACCGCTTCAAACCACTCCAGACCGGCTCAAACCGGTTTTCACCGGCTCAAACCGGTTTTGACCTGATTGACCGGATCAAACCAGACCAGACCGGCTCAGACAGGCTAGAATCGGTTTTGCCTGGCTTCAACCAGACCAAAGTGGCTCAAACCGGTTTTGACTGGCTCAAACCAGACCAGACCAGCTCAAACCAGACCAGACCAGCTCAAACCGGTTTTGACCGGCTGAGACCGGATCAAACCGAATCAGACCGGCCCAGACCGGCTAAAATCGGATCAAACCAGTTCAAACCTATAAGACTGGCTCAAACCAGACCAGACCGGCTCAAACCGGTTTTGACCGGTTGAAACCGGACCAGACCGGCTCAAACCGGTTTTGACCGACCTGAGCCTGTATGGACCGGCTCAAACCAGACCAGACCGGCTCAAACCGGATCAAACGGGACCAGACCGGCCCAGACCGCCGAAAACCGGGCCAAACCGGCTCAAACCTATTTTTACTTGCTCAAACCAGACCATACCGGCTCAAACCGGTTTTCATCGGCTCAAACCAGACCAGACCGGCTCAAACCGCATCAAATGGGACCAGACTTGCCCAGACCGCCTGAAACCGGGCCAAACCAGTTCAAACCTATATGACTGGCTCAAACCAGACCAGACCGGCTCGAACCTGTTTTGACCAGCTCAAACCAGACCAGACCGGCTCAAACCGGTTTTGACCGGCTCGAACCGGTTTTGACTGGCTCAAACCAGACCAGACCAGCTCAAACCAGACCAGACCAGCTCCAACCGGTTTTGACCGGCTGAAACCCATTTTGACCGAATGAGACCAGATCAAACCGGACCCGACGGGCCCAGACCAGCTAAAACTGGAAGAATCCGGACCAGACCGGCCCAGACCGCCTAAAACCGGGTCAAACCGGTTCAAACCTATTTTGACATGCTCAAACCAGTCCAGACTCGCTCAAACCGGTTTTGACCGGCTCAAACCAGACCAGACCGGCTCAAGCCGGTTTTCACCTGGTCAAACCACACCAGACCGGCTGAAACCGGTTTTGACCGGCAAAAACCGGTTTTGACCGGATGAGACCGGATCAAACCGAATCAGACCGGCCCAGACCGGCTAAAATCGGATCAAACCGGACCAGACTGCCTAAAACTGGGCCACAAACCGGATCTGACCGGTTGAAACTGGACCAGACCGGCTCAAACCGGTTTTGACCGACCTGAGCCTGTATGGACCGGCTCAAACCCGACCAGACCGGCTCAAAGCAGACCAGACAGGCGCAAACTGGTTTTGACCGGCTCAAAGCGGTTTGGACCGGATCAAACCGGACTCGACCGTCCCAGAACTGCTGAAACCGGATCCAACTGAACAGGACCGGCCCAGACCAGCTAAAACCGGGCCAAATCGGCTCAAACCCGTTTTGACTGGCTCAAACCAGACCAGACCGGTTCAAACCGGTTTTGACCGACCTGAGCCTGTATGGACCGGCTCAAACCAGACCAGACCGGATCAAACCAGACCAAAAAGGCTCAAATCAGACCAGAGCAGCTCAAACCGGTTTTGACCGGCTCAAACCAGACAAGACCGTCTCAAACCGCCTAAAACCGGGCCAAACCGGTTATGACCAGCTCAAACCGGATCAAACCGGACCAGACCGGCTCAAACCGGATGAAACCTCACCAGACCGGCCCAGACCAGCTGAAACCGGATCAAACCGGACCAGACCGGCCCAGACCGGCTAAAACCGGGCCACAAACCGGTTTTGACCGGCTCAAACCAGACCAGACCGGCTCAAACCAGACCAGACCGGCTCAAACCAGACCAGACCGGCTCAAACCGGTTTTGACCGGCTCAAACCAGACCAGACCGGCTCAAACCGGTTTTGACCAGATTAGACAGGATAAAACCGGACCAGACCGGCTCAAACCGGATGAAACCGCACCAGACTAGCCCAGAAGAGCTGAAGCCGGAGAAAACCGGACCATACCGGCTCAAACCAGACCAAACCGGCTGAAACTGGTTTTGACCGGCTCGAACCGGTTTTGACTGGCTCAAACCAGACCAGACTGGCTCAAATCATACCAGAACAGCTCAAACCGGACCAGACCGGCTGAAACCGGATCAAACCGGACCAGACCAGCCCAGACGCCTAAAACCGGGCCAAACCGGCTCAAACCTATTTTGACCGGCTCAAACCAGACCAGACCGGCTCAAACCGGTTTTGACCGGCTCAAACCAGACCAGACCGGCTCAAATCGGTTTTGACCGGATGAGACAGGATAAAACCGGACCAGACCGGCCCAGACCGGATAAAACCGGGCCAGACCAGCTCAAACCGGTTATGACCGGCTCAAACCAGACCAGACCGGCTCAAACCAGACCAGACAGTCGCAAACTGGTTTTGACCGGCTCAAAGCGGTTTTGACCAGATCAAACCGGACTCGACCGGCCCAGAACTGCTGAAACCGGACCCAACTGAACACGACCGGCGCAGACCAGCTAAAACCGGGCCAAATCGGCTCAAACGCGTTTTGACTGGCTCAAACCGGTTTTGACTGGCTCAAACCAGACCAGACCGGTTCAAACCGGTTTTGACCGACCTGAGCCTGTTTTGACCGGCTCAAACCAGACCAGACCGGCTCAAATCAGACCAGAACAGCTCAAACCGGACCAGACCGGCTGAAACCGGATCAAACCGGACCAGACCAGCCCAGACGCCTAAAACCGGGCCAAACCGGCTCAAACCTATTTTGACCGGCTCAAACCAGACCAGACCGGCTCAAACCGGTTTTGACTGGCTCAAACCAGACCAGATCGGCTCAAACCGGATCAAACCGGACCAGACAGGCCCAGACTGGCTTAAACCGGGCCAGACCGTCTCAAACGGGTTTTGACCGGCTCAAACCAGACCAGACCGGTTCAAACCGGTTTTGACTGACTCAATCCGGTTTTGACCGGCTCAAACCAGACCAGACCGGCTCAAGCCGGTTTTGACCTGGTCAAACCACACCAGACCGGCTTAAAACGGTTTTGACCGGCAAAAACCGGTTTTGACCGGATGAGACCGGATCAAACCGGACCAGACCGGCTCAGACAGGCTAGAATCGGTTTTGACTGGCTTCAACCAGACCAAAGTGGCTCAAACCGATTTTCACCGGCTCAAACCAGACCAAACCGGCTCAAACCGGTTTTGACCGGCTCGAACCGGTTTTGACTGGCTCAAACCAGACCAGACCAGCTCAAACCAGACCAGACCAGCTCAAACCGGTTTTGACCGGCTGAAACCCATTTTGACCGGATGAGACCAGATCAAACCGGACCAGACGGGCCCAGACCAGCTAAAACTGGAAGAATCCGGACCAGACCGGCCCAGACCGCCTAAAACCGGGCCAAACCGGTTCAAACCTATTTTGACAGGCTCAAACCAGTCCAGACTGGCTCAAACCGGTTTTGACCGGCTCAAACCAGACCAGACCGGCTCAAACCAGACGAGACAGGCTCAAAACGGTTTGACTGGCTCAAACCGGTTTTGACCGGCTCAAACCGGACTCGACTGGCCCAGAACTGCTGAAACCGGATCAAAGAGACCAAACCGGCTCAAACCAGTCCAGACCGGCTCAAACCCGTTTTGACTGGCTCAAACCAGACCAGACCGGTTCAAACCGGTTTTGACCGACCTGAGCCTGTATGGACCGGCTCAAACAAGACAAGACCGTCTCAAACCGGTTTTGACCGGATGAGACAGGATAAAACCGGGTCAGACAGGCTCAAACCGGATGAAACCGCACCAGACCCGCCCAGAACAGCTGAAGCCGGAGCAAACCGGACCACACTGGGCAAGAGCGGCTAAAACCGGGCCAAAAACCGGTTTTGACCGGCTCAAACCAGACCAGACCGGCTCAAACCAGACCAGACCGGCTCAAACCAGACCAGACCAGCTCAAACCGGTTTTGACCGGCTCAAACCAGACAAGACCGTCTCAAACCGGTTTTGACCGGATGAGACAGGATAAAACCGGGCCAGACAGGCTCAAACCGGATGAAACCGCACCAGACCCGCCCAGAACAGCTGAAGCCGGAGCAAACCGGACCACACTGCGCAAGAGCGGCTAAAACCGGGCCACAAACCGCTTTTGACCGGCTCAAACCAGACCAGACTGGCTTAAATCAGACCAGAACAGCTCAAACCGGACCAGACAGGCTGAAACCGGAACAAACCGGACCAGACCAGCCCAGATGCCTAAAACCCCGCCAAACCGGCTGAAACCTATTTTTACTTGCTCAAACCAGACCATACCGGCTCAAACCGGTTTTCATCGGCTCAAACCAGACCAAACCGGCTCAAACCGGTTTTGACCGGCTCAAACCAGACCAGACCGTCTCCAATCGGTTTTGACCGGATGAGGCAGGATAAAAACGGACCAGACCGGCCCAGACCGGATAAAACCGGGCCAGACCATCTCAAACCGGTTATGATGGCTCAAACCAGACCAGACCGGTTCAAACCGGTTTTGACTGGCTCAATCCGGTTTTGACCGGCTCAAACCGGTTTTGACCGCTTCAAACCACTCCAGACCGGCTCAAACCCGTTTTCACCGGATCAAACCGGTTTTGACCTGATTGACCGGATCAAACCGGACCAGACCGGCTCAGACAGGCTAGAATCGGTTTTGCCTGTCTTCAACCAGACCAAAGTGGCTCAAACCGGTTTTGACTGGCTCAAACCAGACCAGACCGGCCAAGCCGGTTTTGACCTGGTCAAACCACACCAGACCGGCTGAAACCGGTTTTGACCGGCAAAAACCGGTTTTGACCGGATGAGACCGGATCAAACCGAATCAGACCGGCCCAGACCGGCTAAATTCGGATCAAACCGGACCAGACTGCCTAAAACTGGGCCCCAAACCGGTTTTGACCGGTTGAAATCGGACCAGACCGGCTCAAACCGGTTTTGACCGACCTGAGCCTGTTTTGACCAGGTCAAACCAGACCAGACCGGCTCAAACCAGACCAGACAGGCGCAAACTGGTTTTGACCGGCTCAAAGCGGTTTTGACCGGATCAAACCGGACTCGACCGGCCCAGACCAGCTAAAACCGGGCCAAATCGGCTCAAACCGGATCAAACCGTACCAGAGAGGCCCAGACCAGCTAAAACCGGGCCAAATCGGCTCAAACCCGTTTTGACTGGCTCAAACCAGACCAGACCGGTTCAAACCGGTTTTGAGCGACCTGAGCCTGTTTTGACCGGCTGAAACCAGACCATACCGGCTCAAATCAGACCAGAACAGCTCAAACTGGACCAGACCGGCTGAAACTGTATCAAACCGGACCAGACCAGCCCAGACGCCTCAAACCGGGCCAGACCGTCTCAAACGGGTTTTGACCGGCTCAAACCAGACCAGACCGGTTCAAACCGGTTTTGACTGGCTCAAACCAGACCAGATCGGCTCAAACCGGATCAAACCGTACCAGACAGGCCCAGACTGGCTTCAACCGGGCCAGACCGTCTCAAACGGGTTTTGACCGGCTCAAACCAGACCAGACCGGTTCAAACCGGTTTTGACTGACTCAATCCGGTTTTGACCGGCTCAAACCGGTTTTGACCGCTTCAAACCACTCCAGACCGGCTAAAACCGGTTTTCACCGGCTCAAACCGGTTTTGACCTGATTAGACCGGATCAAACCTTACCAGACCGGCTCAGACAGGCTAGAATCGGTTTTGACTGGCTTCAACCAGACCAAAGTGGCTCAAACCGATTTTCACCGGCTCAAACCAGACCAAACCGGCTCAAACCGGTTTTGACCGGCTCGAAACGGTTTTGACTGGCTCAAACCAGACCAGACCAGCTCAAACCAGACCAGACCAGCTCAAACCGGTTTTGACCGGCTGAAACCCATTTTGACCGGATGAGACCAGATCAAACCGGACCAGACGGGCCCAGACCAGCTAAAACTGGAAGAATCCGGACCAGACCGGCCCAGACCACCTAAAACCGGGCCAAACCGGTTCAAACCTATTTTGACAGGCTCAAACCAGTCCAGACTGGCTCAAACCGGTTTTGACCGGCTCAAACCAGACCAGACCGGCTCAAACCGGATCAAACGGGACCAGACTGGCCCAGACCGCCTGAAACCGGGCCAAACCAGTTCAAACCTATATGACTGGCTCAAACCGGTTTTGACTGGCTCAAACCAGACCAGACCAGCTCAAACCAGACCAGACCAGCTCAAACCGGTTTTGACCGGCTGAAACCCATTTTGACCGGATGAGACCAGATCAAACCGGACCAGACGGGCCCAGACCAGCTAAAACTGGAAGAATCCGGACCAGACCGGCCCAGACCGCCTAAAACCGGGCCAAACCGGTTCAAACCTATTTTGACAGGCTCAAACCAGTCCAGACTGGCTCAAACCGGTTTTGACCGGCTCAAACCAGACCAGACCGGCTCAAACCGGATCAAACGGGACCAGACCGGCCCAGACCGGATAAAACCGGGCCAGACCAGCTCAAACCGGTTATGACCGGCTCAAACCAGACCATACCGGCTCAAACCGGTTTTGACCGGCTCAAACCAGACCAGACCGGCTCAAACCGGATCAAACGGGACCAGACTGGCCCAGACCGCCTGAAACCGGGCCAAACCAGTTCAAACCTATATGACTGGCTCAAACCAGACCAGACCGGCTCGAACCTGTTTTGAACAGCTCAAACCAGACCAGACCGGCTCAAACCGGTTTTGACTGGATTAGACCGGATCAAACCGGACCAGTCCTTCTGAAACCGGATCATACCGGACCAGACCGGCACACACCGGCTCAAACCGGCTCAAATCGAACCACACCAGACCGGCTCAAACCGGGCCAAACCGGCTCAATCAGATTTTAACCGTCTCAAACCAGACCAAACCGGCTCAAACCGGTTTTGACCGGCTCAAACCAGACCAGACCGGCTCAAATCGGTTTTGACCGGATGAGACAGGATAAAACCGGACCAGACCGGCCCAGACCGGATAAAACCGGGCCAGACCAGCTCAAACCGGTTATGACCGGCTCAAACCAGACCAGACCGGTTCAAACCGGTTTTGACTGGCTCAATCCGGTTTTGACCGGCTCAAACCGGTTTTGACCGCTTCAAACCACTCCAGACCGGCTCAAACCGGTTTTCACCGGCTCAAACCGGTTTTGACCTGATTGACCGGATCAAACCGGACCAGACCGGCTCAGACAGGCTAGAATCGGTTTTGCCTGGCTTCAACCAGACCAAAGTGGCTCAAACCGGTTTTGACTGGCTCAAACCAGACCAGACCGGCTCAAGCCGGTTTTGACCTGGTCAAACCACACCAGACCGGCTGAAACCGGTTTTGACCGGAAAAACCGGTTTTGACCGGATGAGACCGGATCAAACCGAATCAGACCGGCCCAGACCGGCTTAAACCAGACCATACCGGCTCAAACCGGATCAAACCGGACCAGACTGCCTAAAACTGGGCCACAAACCGGTTTTGACCGGTTGAAACCGGACCAGACCGGCTCAAACCGGTTTTGACCGACCTGAGCCTGATTTGACCGGCTCAAACCAGACCAGACTGGCTCAAACCAGACCAGACAGGCGCAAACTGGTTTTGACCGGCTCAAAGAGGTTTTGACCGGATCAAACCGGACTCGACCGGCCCAGACCGGCTAAAATCGGAGCAAACCGGACCAGACCAGACCGGCTCAAACCTGACCAGACCGGCTCAAACCAGACCAGAACGGCTCAAGCCGGTTTTGACCTGGTCAAACCACACCAGACCGGATGAAACCGGTTGTGACCGACCTGAGCCTGTTTTGACCGGCTCAAACCAGACCAGACCGGCTCAAATCAGACCAGAACAGCTCAAACCGGACCAGACAGGCTCAAACCAGACAAGACCGTCTCAAACCAGTTTTGACCGGATGAGACAGGATAAAACCGGCCCGGACAGGCTCAAACCGGATGAAACCGCACCAGACCCGCCCAGAACAGCTGAAGCCGGAGCAAACCGGACCACACTGCGCAAGACCGGCTCAAACCAGTCCAGACTGGCTCAAACCGGTTTTGACCGGCTCAAACCAGACCAGACTGGCTCAAATCAGACCAGAAGAGCTCAAACCGGACCAGACTGGCTGAAACCGGATCAAACCGGAGCGGACCAGCCCAGATGCCTAAAACAGGGCCAAACCGGCTCAAACCTATTTTGACCAGCTCAAACCAGACCAGACCTGCTCAAACCGGTTTTGACTGGCTCAAACCAGACCAGATTGGCTCAAACCGGATCAAACCGTACCAGACAGGCCCAGACTGGCTTAAATCGGGCCAGACCGTCTCAAACGGGTTTTGACCGGCTCAAACCAGACCAGACCGGTTCAAACCGGTTTTGACTGACTCAATCCGGTTTTGACCGGCTCAAACCGGTTTTGACCAGCTCAAACCAGACCAGACCGGCTCAAACCGGTTTTGACCTGATTAGACCGGATCAAACCTTACCAGACCGGCTCAGACAGGCTAGAATCGGTTTTGACTGGCTTCAACCAGACCAAAGTGGCTCAAACCGATTTTCACCGGCTCAAACCAGACCAAACCGGCTCAAACCGGTTTTGACCGGCTCGAACCGGTTTTGACTGGCTCAAACCAGACCAGACCAGCTCAAACCAGACCAGACCAGCTCAAACCGGTTTTGACCGGCTGAAACCCATTTTGACCGGATGAGACCAGATCAAACCGGACCAGACGGGCCCAGACCAGCTAAAACTGGAAGAATCCGGACCAGACCGGCCCAGACCGCCTAAAACCGGGCCAAACCGGTTCAAACCTATTTTGACAGGCTCAAACCAGTCCAGACTGGCTCAAACCGGTTTTGACCGGCTCAAACCAGACCAGACCGGCTCAAACCGGATCAAACGGGACCAGACCGGCCCAGACCGCCTGAAACCGGGCCAAACCAGTTCAAACCTCAAACCGGTTTTCACCGGCTCAAACCAGACCAGACCGGCTCAAACCGGATCAAACGGGACCAGACCGGCCCAGACCGCCGAAAACCGGGCCAAACCGGCTCAAACCGGCTCAAATCGAACCACACCGGCCCAGACAGGCTAAAACCGGGCCAAACCGGCTCAATCAGATTTTAACCGGCTCAAACCAGACCAAACCGGCTCAAACCGGTTTTGACCGGCTCAAACCAGACCAGACCGGCTCAAATCGGTTTTGACCGGATGAGACAGGATAAAACCGGACCAGACCGGCCCAGACCGGATAAAACCGGGCCAGACCAGCTCAAACCGGTTATGACCGGCTCAAACCAGACCAGACCGGTTCAAACCGGTTTTGACTGGCTCAATCCGGTTTTGACCAGCTCAAACCGGTTTTGACCGCTTCAAACCACTCCAGACCGGCTCAAACCGGTTTTCACCGGCTCAAACCGGTTTTGACCTGATTGACCGGATCAAACCGGACCAGACCAGCTCAGACAGGCTAGAATCGGTTTTGCCTGGCTTCAACCAGACCAAAGTGGCTCAAACCGGTTTTGACTGGCTCAAACCAGACCAGACCGGCTCAAACCGGTTTTGACTGGCTCAAACCAGACCAGATCGGTTCAAACCGGTTTTGACCGCTTAAAACCACTCCAGATCGGCTAAAACCGGGCCAAACCGGTTTTGACCGCTCAAACCGGTTTTGACTGGCTCAATCCGGTTTGACCGGCTCGAAACTGTTTTGACCAGCTCAAACCAGACCAGACCGGCTCAAATCGGTTTTGCCTGGCTTCAACCAGACCAAAGTGGCTCAAACCGGTTTTGACTGGCTCAAACCAGACCAGACCGGCTCGAACCTGTTTTGACCAGCTCAAACCACACCAGACCGGCTGAAACCGGTTTTGACCGGCAAAAACCGGTTTTGACCGGATGAGACCGGATCAAACCGAATCAGACCGGCCCAGACCGGCTAAAATCGGATCAAACCGGACCAGACTGCCTAAAACTGGGCCACAAACCGGTTTTGACCGGTTGAAACCGGACCAGACCGGCTCAAACCGGTTTTGACCGACCTGAGCCTGTATTGACCGGCTCAAACCAGACCAGACCGGCTCAAACCAGACCAGACAGGCGCAAACTGGTTTTGACCGGCTCAAAGCGGTTTTGACCGGATCCAACTGAACACGGCCGGCCCAGACCAGCTAAAACCGGGCCAAATCGGCTCAAACCCGTTTTGACTGGCTCAAACCAGACCAGACCGGTTCAAACCGGTTTTGACCGACCTGAGCCTGTTTTGACCGGCTCAAACCAGACCAGACCGGCTCAAATCAGACCAGAACAGCTCAAACCGGACCAGACCGGCTGAAACCGGATCAAACCGGACCAGACCAGCCCAGACCGGCTCAAACCAGACCAGACCGGCTCAAACCAGACCAGACCGGCTCAAACCGGTTTTGACTGGCTCAAACCAGACCAGATCGGCTCAAACCGGATCAAACCGGACCAGACAGGCCCAGACTGGCTTAAACCGGGCCAGACCGTCTCAAACGGGTTTTGACCGGCTCAAACCAGACCAGACCGGTTCAAACCGGTTTTGACTGACTCAATCCGGTTTTGACCGGCTCAAACCGGTTTTGACCGCTTCAAACCACTCCAGACCGGCTAAAACCGGTTTTCACCGGCTCAAACCGGTTTTGACCTGATTAGACCGGATCAAACCTTACCAGACCGGCTCAGACAGGCTAGAATCGGTTTTGACTGGCTTCAACCAGACCAAAGTGGCTCAAACCGATTTTCACCGGCTCAAACCAGACCAAACCGGCTCAAACCGGTTTTGACCGGCTCGAACCGGTTTTGACTGGCTCAAACCAGACCAGACCAGCTCAAACCAGACCAGACCAGCTCAAACCGGTTTTGACCGGCTGAAACCCATTTTGACCGGATGAGACCAGATCAAACCGGACCAGACGGGCCCAGACCAGCTAAAACTGGAAGAATCCGGACCAGACCGGCCCAGACCGCCTAAAACCGGGCCAAACGGGTTCAAACCTATTTTGACAGGCTCAAACCAGTCCAGACTGGCTCAAACCGGTTTTCATCGGCTCATACCAGACCAGACCGGCTCAAACCGGATCAAACGGGACCAGACTGGCCCAGACCGCCTGAAACCGGGCCAAACCAGTTCAAACCTATATGACTGGCTCAAACCAGACCAGACCGGCTCGAACCTGTTTTGACCAGCTCAAACCAGACCAGACCGGCTCAAACCGGATCAAACGGGACCAGACTGGCCCAGACCGCCTGAAACCGGGCCAAACCAGTTCAAACCTATATGACTGGCTCAAACCAGACCAGACCGGCTCGAACCTGTTTTGACCAGCTCAAACCAGACCAGACCGGCTCAAACCGGTTTTGACCGGATTAGACCGGATCAAACCGGACCAGTCCTTCTCAAACCGGATCATACCGGACCAGAGCGGCACACACCGGCTCAAATCGAACCACACCGGCCCAGACAGGCTAAAACCGGGCCAAACCGGCTCAATCAGATTTTAACCGGCTCAAACCAGACCAAACCGGCTCAAACCGGTTTTGACCGGATGAGACAGGATAAAACCGGACCAGACCGGCTCAGACCGGGTAAAACCGGGCCAGACCAGCTCAAACCGGTTATGACCGGCTCAAACCAGACCACACCGGTTGAAACCGGTTTTGACTGGCTCAATCCGGTTTTGACTGGCTCAAACCGATTTTGACCGCTTCAAACCACTCCAGACCGGCTAAAACCCGTTTTCACCGGCTCAAACCGGTTTTGACCTGATTAGACCGGATCAAACCTTACCAGACGGGCTCAGACAGGCTAGAATCGATTTTGACTGGCTTCAACCAGACCAAAGTGACTCAAACCGATTTTCACCGCCTCAAACCAGACCAAACCGGCTCAAACCGGTTTTGACCGGCTCAAACCGGTTTTGACTGACTCAAACCAGACCAGACCAGCTCAAACCAGACCAGACCAGCTCAAACCGGTTTTGACCGGCTGAAACCCATTTTGACCGGATGAGACCAGATCAAACCGGACCAGACGGGCCCAGACCAGCTAAAACTGGAAGAATCCGGACCAGACCGGCCCAGACCGCCTAAAACCGGGCCAAACCGGTTCAAACCTATTTTGACAGGCTCAAACCAGTCCAGACTGGCTCAAACCGGTTCTGACCGGCTCAAACCAGACCAGACCGGCTCAAACCGGATCAAACAGGACCAGTCGGCCCAGACCGCCGAAAACCGGGCCAAACCGGCTCAAACCTATTTTTACTTGCTCAAACCAGACCATACCGGCTCAAACCGGTTTTCATCGGCTCAAACCAGACCAGACCGGCTCAAACCGGATCAAACGGGACCAGACTGGCCCAGACCGCCTGAAACCGGGCCAAACCAGTTCAAACCTATATGACTGGCTCAAACCAGACCAGACCGGCTCGAACCTGTTTTGACCAGCTCAAACCAGACCAGACCGGCTCAAACCGGTTTTGACCGGATTAGACCGGATCAAACCGGACCAGTCCTTCTCAAACCGGATCATACCGGACCAGACCGGCACACACCGGCTCAAACCGGCTCAAATCGAACCACACCGGCCCAGACAGGCTAAAACCGGGCCAAACCGGCTCAATCAGATTTTAACCGGCTCAAACCAGACCAAACCGGCTCAAACCGGTTTTGACCGGCTCAAACCAGACCAGACCGGCTCAAATCGGTTTTGACCGGATGAGACAGGATAAAACCGGACCAGACCGGCCCAGACCGGATAAAACCGGGCCAGACCAGCTCAAACCGGTTATGACCGGCTCAAACCAGACCAGACCGGTTCAAACCGGTTTTGACTGGCTCAAACCGGTTTTCACCGGCGCAAACCGGTTTTGACCTGATTAACCGGATCAAACCGGACCAGACCGGCTCAGACAGGCTAGAATCGGTTTTGCCTGGCTTCAACCAGACCAGAATGGCTCAAACCGGTTTTGACTGGCTCAAACCAGACCAGACCGGCTCAAGCCGGTTTTGACCTGGTCAAACCACACCAGACCGGCTGAAACCGGTTTTGACCGGCAAAAACCGGTTTTGACCGGATGAGATCGGATCAAACCGAATCAGACCGGCCCAGACCGGCTACAATCGGATCAAACCGGACCAGACTGCCTAAAACTGGGCCACAAAATGGTTTTGACCGGTTGAAACCGGACCAGATCGGCTCAAACCGGTTTTGACCGACCTGAGCCTGTATTGGCCGGCTCAAACCAGACCAGACCAGCTCAAACCAGACCAGACAGGCGCAAACTGGTTTGGACCGGCTCAAAGCGGTTTTGACCGGATCAAACCGGACTCGACCGGCCCAGAACTGCTGAAACAGGATGCAACTGAACACGACCGGCCCAGACCAGGTAAAACCGGACCAAATCGGCTCAAACCCGTTTTGACTGGCTCAAACCAGACCAGACCGGTTCAAACCGGTTTTGACCGACCTGAGCCTGTTTTGACCGGCTCAAACCAGACCAGACCGGCTCAAACCAGACCAGACCGGCTCAAACCGGTTTTGACTGGCTCAAACCAGACCAGATCGGCTGAAACCGAATCAAACCGTACCAGACAGAACCAGACTGGCTTCAACCGGGCCAGACCGTCTCAAACGCGTTTTGACCGGCTCAAACCAGACCAGACCGTTTTAAACCGGTTTTGACTGACTCAATCCGGTTTTGACCGGCTCAAACCAGGTTTCACCGCTTCAAACCACTCCAGACCGGCTCAAACCCGTTTTCACCGGCTCAAACCGGTTTTGACCTGATTAGACCGGATCAAACCTTACCAGACCGGCTCAGACAGGCTAGAATCGGTTTTGACTGGCTTCAACCAGACCAAAGTGGCTCAAACCGATTTTCACCGGCTCAAACCAGACCAAACCGGCTCAAACCGGTTTTGACCGGCTCGAACCGGTTTTGACTGGCTCAAACCAGACCAGACCAGCTCAAACCAGACCAGACCAGCTCAAACCGGTTTTGACCGGCTGAAACCCATTTTGACCGGATGAGACCAGATCAAACCGGACCAGACGGGCCCAGACCAGCTAAAACTGGAAGAATCCGGACCAGACCGGCCCAGACCGCCTAAAACCGGGCCAAACCGGTTCAAACCTATTTTGACAGGCTCAAACCAGTCCAGACTGGCTCAAACCGGTTTTGACCGGCTCAAACCAGACCAGACCGGCCCAAACCGGATCAAACCGGACGAGACAGGCCCAGACCGCCGAAAACCGGGCCAAACCGGCTCAAACCTATTTTGACCGCCTCAAACCAGACCAGACCGGCTCAAACCAGTTTTGATAGGCTCAAACCAGACCAGACCGGCTCAAACCGGATCAAACGGGACCAGACTGGCCCAGAACGCCTGAAACCGGGCCAAACCATTTCAAACCTATATGACTGGCTCCAACCAGACCAGACCGCTTCGAACCTGTTTTGACCAGCTCAAACCAGACCAGAGCGGCTCAAACCGGTTTTGACCGGATTAGACTGGATCACAACGGACCAGTCCTCCTCAAACCGGATCATACCGGACCAGACCGGCACACACCGGCTCAAACCGGCTCAAATCGAACCACACTGGCCCAGACAGGCTAAAACCGGGCCAAACTGGCTCAATCAGATTTTAACCGGCTCAAACCAGACCAAACCGGCTCAAACCGGTTTTGACCGGCTCGAACCGGTTTTGACTGGCTCAAACCAGACCAGACCAGCTCAAACCAGACCAGACCAGCTCAAACCGGTTTTGACCGCCTGAAACCCATTTTGACCGGATGAGACCAGATCAAACCGGACCAGACGGGCCCAGACCAGCTAAAACTGGAAGAATCCGGACCAGACCAGCCCAGACCGCCTAAAACCGGGCCAAACCGGTTCAAACCTATTTTGACAGTCTCAAACCAGTCCAGACTGGCTCAAACCGGTGTTGACCGCTTCAAACCACTCCAGACCTGCTCAAACCGGTTTTCACCGGCTCAAACCGGTTTTGACCTGATTGACCGGATCAAACCGGACCAGACCGGCTCAGACAGGCTAGAATCGGTTTTGCCTGGCTTCAACCAGACCAAAGTGGCTCAAACCGATTTTCACCGGCTCAAACCAGACCAAACACGCTCAAACCGGTTTTGACCGTCTCGAACTGGTTTTGACCGGCTCAAACCAGACCAGACCGGCTCAAACCGGTTTTGACTGGCTCAAACCAGACCAGATCGGCTCAAACCGGATCAAACCGTACCAGACAGGACCAGACTGGCTTCAACCGGGCCAGACCGTCTCAAACGGGTTTTGACCGGCTCAAACCAGACCAGACCGGTTCAAACCGGTTTTGACTGACTCAATCCGGTTTTGACCGGCTCAAACCGGTTTTGACCTGATTAGACCGGATCAAACCTTACCAGACCGGCTCAGACAGGCTAGAATCGGTTTTGACTGGCTTCAACCAGACCAAAGTGGCTCAAACCGATTTTCACCGGCTCAAACCAGACCAAACCGGCTCAAACCGGTTTTGACCGGCTCGAACCGGTTTTGACTGGCTCAAACCAGACCAGACCAGCTCAAACCAGACCAGACCAGCTCAAACCGGTTTTGACCGGCTGAAACCCATTTTGACCGGATGAGACCAGATCAAACCGGACCAGACGGGCCCAGACCAGCTAAAACTGGAAGAATCCGGACCAGACCGGCCCAGACCGCCTAAAACCGGGCCAAACCGGTTCAAACCTATTTTGACAGGCTCAAACCAGTCCAGACTGGCTCAAACCGGTTTTGACCGGCTCAAACCAGACCAGACCGGATCAAACCGGATCAAACGGGACGAGAGAGGCCCACACCGCTGACAACCGGGCCAAACCAGCTCAAACCTATTTTTACTTGCTCAAACCAGACCATACCGGCTCAAACCGGTTTTCATCGGCTCAAACCAGACCAGACCGGCTCAAACCGCATCAAACGGGACCAGACTGGCCCAGACCGCCTGAAACCGGGCCAAACCAGTTCAAACCTATATGACTGGCTCAAACCAGACCAGACCGGCTCGAACCTGTTTTGACCAGCTCAAACCAGACCAGACCGGCTCAAACCGGTTTTGACCGGATTAGACCGGATCAAACCGGACCAGTCCTTCTCAAACCGGATCATACCGGACCAGACCGGCACACACCGGCTCAAACCGGCTCAAATCGAACCACACCGGCCCAGACAGGCTAAAACCGGGCCAAACCGGCTCAATCAGATTTTAACCGGCTCAAACCAGACCAAACCGGCTCAAACCGGTTTTGACCGGCTCAAACCAGACCAGACCGGTTCAAACCGGTTTTGACTGGCTCAATCCGGTTTTGACCGGCTCAAACCGGTTTTGACCGCTTCAAACCACTCCAGACCGGCTCAAACCGGTTTTCACCGGTCAAACCGGTTTTGACCTGATTGACCGGATCAAACCGGACCAGACCGGCTCAGACAGGCTAGAATCGGTTTTGCCTGGCTTCAACCAGACCAAAGTGGCTCAAACCGGTTTTGACTGGCTCAAACCAGACCAGACCGGCTCGAACCTGTTTTGACCAGCACAAACCACACCAGACCGGCTGAAACCGGTTTTGACCGGCAAAAACCGGTTTTGACCGGATGAGACCGGATCAAACCGAATCAGACCGGCCCAGACCGGCTAAAATCGGATCAAACCGGACCAGACTGCCTAAAACTGGGCCACAAACCGGTTTTGACCGGTTGAAACCGGACCAGACCGGCTCAAACCGGTTTTGACCGACCTGAGCCTGTTTTGACCGGCTCAAACCAGACCAGACCGGCTCAAACCAGACCAGACCGGCTCAAACCGGTTTTGACCGGCTCAAACCGGTTTTGACCGGATCAAACCGGACTCGACCAGCCCAGACCTGCTGAAACCGGTTCAAACCGCTCAAATCGAAACACACCGTACCAGACAGGCTAAAACCGGACCAGACCGCCTCAAACCGGTTTTGACCGGCTCAAACCAGACCAGACAGGCGCAAACTGGTTTGGACCGGCTCAAACCCGTTTTGACCGGCTCAAACCAGACCAGACCGGCTCAAATCAGACCAGAACAGCTCAAACCGGACCAGACCGGCTGAAACCGGATCAAACCGGACCAGTCCAGCACAGACGCCTAAAACCGGGATAAACCGGCTCAAACCTATTTTGACCGGCTCAAACCAGACCAGACCGGCTCAAACCGGTTTTCACTGGCTCAAACCAGACCAGATCGGATCAAACCGGATCAAACCGTACCAGACAGGCCCAGACTGGCTTCAACTGGGCCAGACAGTCTCAAACGGTTTTTGACCGGCTCAAACCAGACCAGACCGGTTCAAACCGGTTTTGACCGACCTTAGCCTGTTTTGACCGGCTCAAACCAGACCAGACCAGCTCAAACCAGACCAGACCGGCTCAAATCAGACCAGACCAGCTGAAACCAGTTTTGGCCGGCTCAAACCAGACAAGACCGTCTCAATCTGGTTTTGACCGGATGAGACAGGATAAAACCGGGCCAGACAGGCTCAAACCGGATGAAGCCGCACCAGTCCCGCCCAGAACAGCTGAAGCCGGAGCAAACCGGACCACACTGGGCAAGAGCGACTAAAACCGGGCAAAAAACCGGTTTTGACCGGCTCAAACCAGAACAGACTGGCTCAAACCAGAACAGAACAGCTCAAACAGGACCCGACCGGCTGAAACCGGATCAAACCGGACCAGACAAGCCCAGACGCCTAAAACCGGGCCAAACGGGCTCAAACCTATTTTGACCGGCTCAAACCAGACCAGACCGGCTCAAACCGGTTTTGACTGGCTCAAACCAGACCAGATCAGCTCAAACCGGATCAAACCGTACCAGACCGGCCCTGACCGGATAAAACCGGGCCAGACCAGCTCAAACCAGTTATGACCGGCTCAAAACAGACCAGACCGGTTCAAACCGGTTTTGACTGCCTCAATCCGGTTTTGACCGGCTCAAACCGGTTTTGACCGCTTCAAACCACTCCAGACCGGCTAAAACCTGTTTTCACCGGCTCAAACCAGAAGAAACCGGCTTGAACCGGTTTTGACTGGCTCAAACCAGACCAGACCAGCTCAAACCAGACCAGACCAGCTCAAACCAGACCAGACCAGCTCAAACCGGTTTTGACCGGCTGAAACCCATTTTGACCGGATGAGACCAGATCAAACCGGACCAGACGGGCCCAGACCAGCTAAAACTGGAAGAATCCGGACCAGACCGGCCCAGACCGCCTAAAACCGGGCCAAACCGGTTCAAACCTATTTTGACAGGCTCAAACCAGTCCAGACTGGCTCAAACCGGTTTTGACCGGCTCAAACCAGACCAGACCGGCTCAAACCGGATCAAACGGGACCAGACCGGCCCAGACCGCCGAAAACCGGGCCAAACCGGCTCAAACCTATTTTGACCGGCTCAAACCAGACCAGACCGGCTCAAACCGGTTTTGACCGGCTCAAACCAGACCAGACCGGCTCAAACCGGATCAAACGGGACCAGACTGGCCCAGACCGCCTGAAACCGGGCCAAACCAGTTCAAACCTATATGACTGGCTCAAACCAGACCAGACCGGCTCGAACCTGTTTTGACCAGCTCAAACCAGACCAGACCGGCTCAAACCGGTTTTCACCGGATTAGACCGGATCAAACCGGACCAGTCCTTCTCAAACCAGATCATACCGGACCAGACCGTCACACACCGGCTCAAACCGGCTCAAATCGAACCACACCGGCCCAGACAGGCTAAAACCGGGCCAAACCGGCTCAATCAGATTTTAACCGGCTCAAACCAGACCAAACCGGCTCAAACCGGTTTTGACCGGCTCAAACCAGACCAGACCGGCTCAAATCGGTTTTGACCGGATGAGACAGGATAAAACCGGACCAGACCGGCCCAGACCGGATAAAACCGGGCCAGACCAGCTCAAACCAGTTATGACCGGCTCAAACCAGACCAGACCGGCTCAAACCAGACCAGACAGGCGCAAACTGGTTTTGACCGGCTCAAAGCGGTTTTGACCGGATCAAACCGGACTCGACCGGCCCAGACCGGATAAAAACGGGCCAGACCGGATAAAACCGTGCCAGACCAGCTCAAACCGGTTATGACAGGCTCAAACCAGACCAGACCGGCTCAAACCGGTTTTGACTGGCTCAAACCAGACCAGACCGGTTCAAGCCGGTTTTGACCTGGTCAATCCACACCAGACCGGCTCGAACCTGTTTTGACCGGCTCAAACCAGACCAGACCGGCTCAAATCAGACCAGAACAGCTCAAACCGGACCAGACCGGCTGAAACCGGATCAAACCGGACCAGACCAGCCCAGACGCCTAAAACCGGGCCAAACCGGCTCAAACCTATTTTGACCGGCTCAAACCAGACCAGACCGGCTCAAACCGGTTTTGACTGGCTCAAACCAGACCAGATCGGCTCAAACCGGATCAAACCGGACCAGACCGGCCCAGACAGGCTGAAACCGGGCCAGACCAGCTCAAACCGGTTTTGACCGGCTCAAACCAGACCAGACCAGCTCAAACCGGTTTTGACTGACTCAATCCGGTTTTGACCGGCTCAAACCGGTTTTGACCGCTTCAAACCACTCCAGACCGGCTAAAACCGGTTTTCACCGGCTCAAACCGGTTTTGACCTGATTAGACCGGATCAAACCTTACCAGACCGGCTCAGACAGGCTAGAATCGGTTTTGACTGGCTTCAACCAGACCAAAGTGGCTCAAACCGGTTTTCACCGGCTCAAACCAGACCAAACCGGCTCAAACCGGTTTTGACCGGCTCGAACCGGTTTTGACTGGCTCAAACCAGACCAGACCAGCTCAAACCAGACCAGACCAGCTCAAACCGGTTTTGACCGGCTGAAACCCATTTTGACCGGATGAGACCAGATCAAACCGGACCAGACGGGCCCAGACCAGCTAAAACTGGAAGAATCCGGACCAGACCGGCCCAGACCGCCTAAAACCGGGCCAAACCGGTTCAAACCTATTTTGACAGGCTCAAACCAGTCCAGACTGGCTCAAACCGGTTTTGACCGGCTCAAACCAGACCAGACCGGCTCAAACCGGATCAAACGGGACCAGACCGGCCCAGACAGGCTAAAACCGGGCCAAACCGGCTCAAACCTATTTTTACTTGCTCAAACCAGACCATACCGGCTCAAACCGGTTTTGACCGGCTCAAACCAGACCAGACCGGCTCAAACCGCATCAAACGGGACCAGACTGGCCCAGACCGCCTGAAACCGGGCCAAACCGGTTCAAACCTATTTTGACTGGCTCAAACCAGACCAGACCGGCTCGAACCTGTTTTGACCAGCTCAAACCAGACCAGACCGGCTCAAACCGGTTTTGACCGGATTAGACCGGATCAAACCGGACCAGTCCTTCTCAAACCGGATCATACCGGACCAGACCGGCACACACCGGCTCAAACCGGCTCAAAAGGTACCAGACCGGCCCAGACAGGCTAAAACCGGGCCAAACCGGCTCAATCAGATTTTAACCGGCTCAAACCAGACCAAACCGGCTCAAACCGGTTTTGACCGGCTCAAACCAGACCAGACCGGCTCAAATCGGTTTTGACCGGATGAGACAGGATAAAACCGGACCAGACCGGCCCAGACCGGATAAAACCGGGCCAGACCAGCTCAAACCGGTTATGACCGGCTCAAACCAGACCAGACCGGTTCAAACCGGTTTTGACTGGCTCAATCCGGTTTTGACCGGCTCAAACCGGTTTTGACCGCTTCAAACCACTCCAGACCGGCTCAAACCGGTTTTCACCGGCTCAAACCGGTTTTGACCTGATTGACCGGATCAAAACTTACCAGACCGGCTCAGACAGGCTAGAATCGGTTTTGCCTGGCTTCAACCAGACCAAAGTGGCTCAAACCGGTTTTGACTGGCTCAAACCAGACCAGACCGGCTCAAGCCGGTTTTCACCTGGTCAAACCACACCAGACCGGCTGAAACCGGTTTTGACCGGCAAAAACCGGTTTTGACCGGATGAGACCGGATCAAACCGAATCAGACCGGCCCAGACCGCCTAAAACCGGATCAAACCGGCTCGAACCGGTTTTGACTGGCTCAAACCAGACCAGACCGGCTCAAGTCGGTTTTCACCTGGTCAAGCCACACCAGACCGGCTCAAACCGGTTTTGACCGACCTGAGCCTGTATGGACCGGCTCAAACCAGACCAGACCGGCTCAAACCAGACCAGACAGGCGCAAACTGGTTTTGACCGGCTCAAAGCGGTTTTGACCGGATCAAACCGGACTCGACCGGCCCAGATCGGCTCAAACCGGATCAAACCGTACCAGACAGGCCCAGACTGGCTTAAACCGGGCCAGACCGTCTCAAACGGGTTTTGACCGGCTCAAACCAGACCAGACCGGTTCAAACCGGTTTTGACTGACTCAATCCGGTTTTGACCGGCTCAAACCAGACCAGACCGGCTCAAATCAGACCAGACCAGCTCAAACCGGTTTTGACCGGCTCAAACCAGACCAGACCGGCCCAAACCGGATCAAACCGGAGCTCAAACCAGACCAGACCGGCTCAAACCAGTTTTGATAGGCTCAAACCAGACCAGACCGGCTCAAACCGGATCAAACGGGACCAGACTGGCCCAGACCGCCTGAAACCGGGCCAAACCATTTCAAACCTATATGACTGGCTCCAACCAGACCAGACCGGCTCGAACCTGTTTTGACCAGCTCAAACCAGACCAGACCGGCTCAAACCGGTTTTGACCGGATTAGACTGGATCACACCGGACCAGTCCTCCTCAAACCGGATCATACCGGACCAGACCGGCACACACCGGCTCAAACCGGCTCAAATCGAACCACACCGGCCTAGACAGGCTAAAACCTGGCCAAACCGGCTCAATCAGATTTTAACCGGCTCAAACCAGACCAAACCGGCTCAAACCGGTTTTGACCGGCTCGAACCGGTTTTGACTGGCTCAAACCAGACCAGACCAGCTCAAACCAGACCAGACCAGCTCAAACCGGTTTTGACCGCCTGAAACCCATTTTGACCGGATGAGACCAGATCAAACCGGACCACACGGGCCCAGACCAGCTAAAACTGGAAGAATCCGGACCAGACCGGCCCAGACCGCCTAAAACCGGGCCAAACCGGTTCAAACCTATTTTGACAGGCCCAAACCAGTCCAGACTGGCTCAAACCGGTTTTGACCGCTTCAAACCACTCCAGACCTGCTCAAACCGGTTTTCACCGGCTCAAACCGGTTTTGACCTGATTGACCGGATCAAACCAGACCAGACCGGCTCAGACAGGCTAGAATCGGTTTTGCCTGGCTTCAACCAGACCAAAGTGGCTCAAACCGATTTTCACCGGCTCAAACCAGACCAAACACGCTCAAACCGGTTTTGACCGTCTCGAACCGGTTTTGACCGGCTCAAACCAGACCAGACCGGCTCAAACCGGTTTTGACTGGCTCAAACCAGACCAGATCGGCTCAAACCGGATCAAACCGTACCAGACAGGCCCAGACTGGCTCAACCGGGCCAGACCGTCTCAAACGGGTTTTGACCGGCTCAAACCAGACCAGACCGGTTCAAACCGGTTTTGACTGACTCAATCCGGTTTTGACCGGCTCAAACCGGTTTTGACCTGATTAGACCGGATCAAACCTTACCAGACCGGCTCAGACAGGCTAGAATCAGTTTTGACTGGCTTCAACCAGACCAAAGAGGCTCAAACCGATTTTCAGCGGCTCAAACCAGACCAAACCTGCTCAAACCGGTTTTGACCGGCTCGAACCGGTTTTGACTGGCTCAAACCAGACCAGACCAGCTCAAACCAGACCAGACCAGCTCATACCGGTTTTGACCGGCTGAAACCCATTTTGACCGGATGAGACCAGATCAAACCGGACCAGACGGGCCCAGACCAGCTAAAACTGGAAGAATCCGGACCAGACCGGCCCAGACCGCCTAAAACCGGGCCAAACCGGTTCAAACCTATTTTGACAGGCTCAAACCAGTCCAGACTGGCTCAAACCGGTTTTGACCGGCTCAAACCGGACCAGACCGGCTGAAACCGGATCAAACGGGACCAGACCGGCCCAGACCGCCGAGAACCGGGCCAAACCGGCTCAAACCTATTTTTACTTCCTCAAACCAGACCATACCGGCTCAAACCGGTTTTCATCGGCTCAAACCAGACCAGACCGGCTCAAACCGCATCAAACGGGACCAGACTGGCCCAGACCGCCTGAAACCGGGCCAAACCAGTTCAAACCTATATGACTGGCTCAAACCAGACCAGACCGGCTCGAACCTGTTTTGACCAGCTCAAACCAGACCAGACCGGCTCAAACCGGTTTGGACCGGATTAGACCGGATCAAACCGGACCAGTCCTTCTCAAACCGCATCATACCGGACCAGACCGGCACACACCAGCTCAAACCGGCTCAAATCGAACCAGACAGGCCCAGACTGGCTTCAACCGTGCCAGACAGTCTCAAACGGGTTTTGACCGGCTCAAACCAGACCAGACCGGTTCAAACCGGTTTTGACCGACCTTAGCCTGTTTTGACCGGCTCAAACCAGACCAGACCCGCTCAAACCAGACCAGACCGGCTCAAATCAGACCAGACCAGCTGAAACCGGTTTTGGCCGGCTCAAACCAGACAAGATCGTCTCAATCTGGTTTTGACCGGATGAGACAAGATAAAACCGGGCCAGACAGGCTCAACGGGCCAGACCGGCCCAGTAAAACCGGGCCAGACCGGCTCAAACCGGACCAGACCGGCCCAGAGCGGCTAAAACCGGGCCACAAACCGGTTTTGACCGGCTCAAACCAGACCAGACTGGCTCAAATCAGACCAGAACAGCTCAAACCGGACCAGACCGGCTGAAACCGGATCAAACCGGACCAGACCAGCCCAGACCGCCTAAAACCGGGCCAAACCGGTTCAAACCTATTTTGACAGGCTCAAACCAGTCCAGACTGGCTCAAACCGGTTTTGACCGGCTCAAACCAGACCAGACCGGCTCAAACCGGATCAAACGGGACCAGACCGGCCCAGACTGGCTTCAACCGGGCCAGACCGTCTCAAACGGGTTTTGACCGGCTCAAACCAGACCAGACCGGTTCAAACCGGTTTTGACTGGCTCAATCCGGTTTTGACCGGCTCAAACCGGTTTTGACCGCTTCAAACCACTCCAGACCGGCTAAAACCGGTTTTCACCGGCTCAAGCCGGTTTTGACTGGCTCAAACCAGACCAAACCGGCTCAAACCGGTTTTGACCGGCTCAAACCAGACCAAACCGGCTCAAACCGGTTTTGACCGGCTCGAACCGGTTTTGACTGGCTCAAACCAGACCAGACCAGCTCAAACCAGACCAGACCAGCTCAAACCGGTTTTGACCGGCTGAAACCCATTTTGACCGGATGAGACCAGATCAAACCGGACCAGACGGGCCCAGACCAGCTAAAACTGGAAGAATCCGGACCAGACCGGCCCAGACCGCCTAAAACCGGGCCAAACCGGTTCAAACCTATTTTGACAGGCTCAAACCAGTCCAGACTGGCTCAAACCGGTTTTGACCGGCTCAAACCAGACCAGACCGGCTCAAACCGGATCAAACGGGACCAGACCGGCCCAGACCGCCTAAAACCGGGCCAAACCGGTTCAAACCTATTTTGACAGGCTCAAACCAGACCATACCGGCTCAAACCGGTTTTGATCGGCTCAAACCAGACCAGACCGGCTCAAACCGGATCAAACGGGACCAGACTGGCCCAGACCGCCTGAAACCGGGCCAAACCAGTTCAAACCTATATGACTGGCTCAAACCAGACCATACCGGCTCAAACCGGTTTTGACCGGCTCAAACCAGACCAGACCGGCTCAAACCGGTTTTGACCGGATTAGACCGGATCAAACCGGACCAGTCCTTCTCAAACCGGATCATACCCTCAAACCGGATCAAACCGGACCAAACAGGCCCAGACTGGCTTAAAGCGGGCCAGACCGTCTCAAACGGGTATTGACCGGCTCAAACCTGACCAAACCGGCTCAAACCGGTTTTGACAGGCTCAAACCAGACCAGACAGGCTCAAATCGGTTTTGACCGGATGAGACAGGATAAAACCGGGCCAGACCAGCTCAAACCGGTTATGACCGGCTCAAACCAGACCAGACCGGTTCAAACCGGTTTTGACTGGCTCAATCCGGTTTTGACCGGCTCAAACCGGTTTTGACCGCTTCAAACCACTCCAGATCGGCTCAAACCGGTTTTCACCGGCTCAAACCGGTTTTGACCTGATTGACCGGATCAAACCAGACCAGACCGGCTCAGACAGGCTAGAATCGGTTTTGCCTGGCTTCAACCAGACCAAACTGGCTCAAACCGGTTTTGACTGGCTCAAACCAGACCAGTCCGGCTGAAACCGGTTTTGACCAGCAAAAACCGGTTTTGACCGGATTAGACCGGATCAAACCGAATCAGACCGGCCCAGACCGGCTAAAATCGGATCAAACCGGACCAGACTGCCTAAAACTGGGCCACAAACCGGTTTTGACCGGTTGAAACCGGACCAGACCGGCTCAAACCGGTTTTGACCGACCTGAGCCTGTATGGACCGGCTCAAACCAGACCAGACCGGCTCAAACCGGATCAAACGGGACCAGACCGGCCCAGACCGCCGAAAACCGGGCCAAACCGGCTCAAACCTATTTTTACTTGCTCAAACCAGACCATACCGGCTCAAACCGGTTTTCATCGGCTCAAACCAGACCAGACCGGCTCAAACCGGATCAAACGGGACCAGACTGGCCCAGACCGCCTGAAACCGGGCCAAACCAGTTCAAACCTATATGACTGGCTCAAACCAGACCAGACCGGCTCGAACCTGTTTTGACCAGCTCAAACCAGACCAGACCGGCTCAAACCGGTTTTGACCGGATTAGACCGGATCAAACCGGACCAGTCCTTCTCAAACCGGATCATACCGGACCAGACCGGCACACACCGGCTCAAACCGGCTCAAATCGAACCACACCGGCCCAGACAGGCTAAAACCGGGCCAAACCGGCTCAATCAGATTTTAACCGGCTCAAACCAGACGAGCCCAGCTCAAACCGGTTTTGACCGGCTCAAACCAGACCAGACCGGCTCAAATCGGTTTTGACCGGATGAGACAGGATAAAACCGGACCAGACCGGCCCAGACCGGATAAAACCGGGCCAGACCAGCTCAAACCGGTTATGACCGGCTCAAACCAGACCAGACCGGTTCAAACCGGTTTTGACTGGCTCAATCCGGTTTTGACCGGCTCAAACCGGTTTTGACCGCTTCAAACCACTGCAGACCGGCTCAAACCGGTTTTCACCGGCTCCAGCCAGACCAGACCGGCTCAAACCGGTTTTCACCGGCTCAAACCGGTTTTGACCTGATTAGACCGGATCAAACCTTACCAGACCGGCTCAGACAGGCTAGAATCGGTTTTGACTGGCTTCAACCAGACCAAAGTGGCTCAAACCGATTTTCACCGGCTCAAACCAGACCAAACCGGCTCAAACCGGTTTTGACCGGCTCGAACCGGTTTTGACTGGCTCAAACCAGACCAGACCAGCTCAAACCAGACCAGACCAGCTCAAACCGGTTTTGACCGGCTGAAACCCATTTTGACCGGATGAGACCAGATCAAACCGGACCAGACGGGCCCAGACCAGCTAAAACTGGAAGAATCCGGACCAGACCGGCCCAGACCGCCTAAAACCGGGCCAAACCGGTTCAAACCTATTTTGACAGGCTCAAACCAGTCCAGACTGGCTCAAACCGGTTTTGACCGGCTCAAACCAGACCAGACCGGCTCAAACCGGATCAAACGGGACCAGACCGGCCCAGACCGCCGAAAACCGGGCCAAACCGGCTCAAACCTATTTTTACTTGCTCAAACCAGACCATACCGGCTCAAACCGGTTTTCATCGGCTCAAACCAGACCAGACCGGCTCAAACCGGATCAAACGGGACCAGACTGGCCCAGACCGCCTGAAACCGGGCCAAACCAGTTCAAACCTATATGACTGGCTCAAACCAGACCAGACCGGCTCGAACCTGTTTTGACCAGCTCAAACCAGACCAGACCGGCTCAAACCGGTTTTGACCGGATTAGACCGGATCAAACCGGACCAGTCCTTCTCAAACCGGATCATACCGGACCAGACCGGCACACACCGGCTCAAACCGGCTCAAATCGAACCACACCGGCCCAGACAGGCTAAAACCGGGCCAAACCGGCTCAATCAGATTTTAACCGGCTCAAACCAGAACAAACCGGCTCAAACCGGTTTTGACCGGCTCAAACCAGACCAGACCGGCTCAAGCCGGTTTTCACCTGGTCAAACCAGACCAGATCGGCTCAAACCGGATCAAACCGTACCAGACAGGCCCAGACTGGCTTCAACCGGGCCACACCATCTCCAACGGGTTTTGACCGGCCCAAACCAGACCAGACCGGATCAAACCGGTTTTGACTGACTCAATCCTGTTTTGACCGGCTCAAACCGGTTTTGACCGCTTCAAACCACTCCAGACCGGCTCAAATCGGTTTTCACCGGCTCAAACCGGTTTTGACCTGATTAGACCGGACCAAACGTTACCAGACCGGCTCAGACAGGCTAGAATCGGTTTTGACTGGCTTCAACCAGACCAAAGTGGCTGAAACCGATTTTCACCGGCTCAAACCAGATCAAACTGTCTCAATCCGGTTTTGACCGGCTCGAACCGGTTTTGACTGGCTCAAACCAGACCAGACCAGCTCAAACCAGACCAGACCAGCTCCAACCGGATCAAACCGGACCAGTCCAGCACAGATGCGTAAAACCGGGCCAAACCGGCTCAAACCTATTTTGACCGGCTCAAACCAGACCAGACCGGCTCAAACCGGTTTTGACTGTCTCAAACCAGACCAGATCGGATCAAACCGGATCAAACCGTACCAGACAGGCCCAGACTGGCTTCAACCGTGCCAGACAGTCTCAAACGGGTTTTGACCGGCTCAAACCAGACCAGACCGGTTCAAACCGGTTTTGACCGACCTGAGCCTGTTTTGACCGGCTCAAACCAGACCAGACCGGCTCAAACCAGACCAGACCGGCTCAAATCAGACCAGACCAGCTCAAACCGGTTTTGACCGGCTCAAACCAGACAAGACCGTCTCAAACCGGTTTTGACCGGATGAGACAGGATAAAACCGGGCCAGACAGGCTCAAACCGGATGAAACCGCACCAGACCCGCCCAGAACAGCTGAAGCCGGATCAAACCGGACCAGACCGGCTCAGACCAGCTAAAACTGGGCCACAAACCGGTTTTGACCGGCTCAAACCAGACCAGACTGGCTCAAACCAGACCAGACCGGCTCAAACCAGACCAGACCAGCTCAAACCGGTTTTGACCGGCTCAAACCAGACCAGACTGGCTCAAACCAGACCAGACCGGCTCAAACCAGACCAGACCGGCTGAAACCGGATCAAACCGGACCAGACCAGCCCAGACGCCTAAAACCGGGCCAAACCGGCTCAAACCTATTTTGACCGGCTCAAACCAGACCAGACCGGCTCAAACCGGTTTTGACTGGCTCAAACCAGACCAGATCGGCTCAAACCGGATCAAACCGGACCAGACAGGCCCAGACTGGCTTCAACCAGACCAAAGTGGTTCAAACCGGTTTTGACCGGCTCAAACCAGACCAGACCGGTTCAAACCGGTTTTCACTGACTCAATCCGGTTTTGACCGGCTCAAACTGGTTTTGACCGCATCAAACCACTCCAGACCGGCTAAAATCGGTTTTCACCGGTTCAAACAGGTTTTGACCTGATTAGACCAGATCAAACCTTACCAGACCGGCAAAGACAGGCTAGATTCGGTTTTGACTGGCTTCAACCAGACCAAAGTGGCTCAAACCGATTTTCACCGGCTCAAACCAGACCAAACCGGCTCAAACCGGTTTTGACCGGCTCGAACCGGTTTTGACTGGCTCAAACCAGACCAGACCAGCTCAAACCAGACCAGACCAGCTCAAACCGGTTTTGACCGGCTGAAACCCATTTTGACCGGATGAGACCAGATCAAACCGGACGAGACGGGCCCAGACCAGCTAAAACTGGAAGAATCCGGACCAGACCGGACCAGACCGCCTAAAACCGGGCCAGATCAGCTCAAAGCGGTTATGACCGGCTCAAACCAGACCAGACCGGTTCAAACCGGTTTTGACTGGCTCAAACCAGACCAGACCGGCTCAAACCGGATCAAACGGGACCAGACCGGCCCAGACCGCCGAAAACCGTGCCAAACCGGCTCAAACCTATTTTTACTTGCTCAAACCAGACCATACCGGCTCAAACCGCTTTTGATAGTCTCAAACCAGACCAGACCGGCTCAAAACGAATCAAACGGCAACAGACTGGCCCAGACAGCCTGAAACCGGGCCAAACCAGTTCAAACCTATATGACTGGCTCAAACCAGACCAGACCGGCTCGAACCTGTTTTGACCAGCTCAAACCGGTTTTGACCGACTCGAACCGGTTTTGACTGGCTCAAACCAGACCAGACCAGCTCAAACCGGTTTTGATCGGCTGAAACCGGTTTTGACAGCTCAAACCGGTTTTGACTGCTCAAACCGGTTATGACCGGCTCAAACCTATTTTACTTGCTCAAACCATACCATACCGGCTCAAACCGGTTATGACCGGCTCAAACCTATTTTGACGGCTCAAACCGGACCAGACGGCCCAGACCAGCTAAAACCGGGCCAAACCGGTTTTGACGGATGAGACCAGATCAAACCGA
>JABBCR010000375.1:0-21775 GCA_014849445.1 Cercopithecus mona
TATTTGCATCTTCTCTTACGGCAGTTACAACTCACCTTTTGTTTGCATTATTAATGCCCATTATTTCTCTCCAAATTATAATTTATTTGGAGATAAGGGTCTAGAACAGCAAAAGGCCCAATGGAGATGTCCATTTCAAACATGGAAGTGAAAAATGTGTTGAAAGCAAGAGAGAACCATAAATTATTGGGAATATTTATCATAATGTGAAGCATGTTAAGCCCTACTGTCATTGCTAATAAAAAAGATAATATATTTGTTTTGAATGTCATAGTTATTTGGCAGGAACTATTAAGTCTCAAGTATTTTTGTGGGCATATATATTTTTGAAAGTAAGTTTTGTTAAGTATTCTTAGAATTATGTTAAATGCTTTTATAAATGGGTATAATTCAGTGCATGACCTGTTGGCTTTAGGATTTAGGCAAATTGCGTCTGTAATTTGGGATTTTTATCGTGAATCCTACTAATGATAATAAAATCTTATTATATATAGAATTCCATATAATCCCATATGAGCCTCACAACAAACCCTGTGGTTTTGGAATGGCAATTGAGGTGAGTAAGGGTCACAGAAATTAAATTTATTTGAGTGCATGTGACAGTAAGTTGAGTAGACAAGACTTAAACCCAATTATTCTTTCTACTATATCAGACTGAAATAGATTATCATTTATCTATTGATTTGTAACTCTTGATTTTTCTTTATTGTAATGCATTTGAAATAACAGTTTTATAATATCTAAAAACCACATAATATTTATGGGGTTGGTCTGGAAGGATTATAGATTATTTTTTCTTTTCCAGTTTTGAAAATGATTGTTTTTCTTTTACTGTAGAAAAAAATAGCATTTTATCTACCAAATCAGGACAAACTAAATTTAAATATCAACTTAAAAGCTTTCAGATATGCAGTTGATTTAAAATAACTATTAAAAATGCAATTCACTGTACTTGATCTCTAGTGAATTTTTTAAAAGTTTTATTACTTACGGGCTAACAAAATAAATACTTGAAAATTAAAATGCATCAAAGCATGCACCTTATATTTTTATAATATATTGTTAATCAGCTCTTTTTTGTTAATTAAGAAAGCTTATTTTCAGTTTTTTAAATCATTTTTTCAGTGGTGAAAAGCTAAAATTTTGCTTTCACATTTTTTTACTGTCAGTATTCCTAAGCAGTGCACCTTAAATTAGTTAACTTCTAATTTATCATGTTTCTATTTGAGTTGTCAAGATTTTATATTTGGGAAAAATAAAATAAATGTTTAATTTTAATTAAAAAGGAGCTTCATTTTTATTTCTATTTTGATTATCTTGTTTCTTTTTGGTTGATAGATTAGTAGTTGGTATGTTTGCCCCAATATATTGAAGTGGTGGGTTTAGTTCAATGCATACAATTGGTGACTATTAAAAGGAGAATCATATAGCCTGGCTGCAAAGATTGTTCGTATCAGTGGAAATTATACCTTAATAAAGAAAACTAAAGCATATGTGTGGTCACAACCAATCCTTGTCATTATGCCGTGAAAGCCTTGGGATTTGTGATCAAAGCAATGGGCTTATCCTGAACTGTGGTATAACCTCTGGTTGAACCTTTCAAATTTTTATCTTAGGAGATGATACACTAAATGTTGGTCATGCTACCTGCCTCTAAGACTCATCTACCTAATTAAGTGATAGAGATTAAAATTATTGTGAGCAAGCCAGAAGAAAATGTGAATTGTAAATGTATCTGTCTTCTGTCAGTGTTGTTTACTTATCATTTTCCACTGATGTTTTAAAGAATTGCTGAACATGTGTTTTTTATCCAGAACTGACTGTTCTGTTCTGATGAATATAAAACATACTTCACTTTGTAAATGTGCATTAAAAGTATTAGAAAGGCATAATCTTTGACTCTGTTACTACATTTCATCTGTCAAAAGAGATAATTTTGAACTGTTAGATTTAGTGTCGTATCAAGACATGGTTCTTAGAAAGATGCTTTTAGTATTAAATTGGAGTTCTACTGTATAACTTAAATGCCATTGTCATCCACAGTAAGATTTTGGCTGTATATATGCTTATTTATTTTGTTACATATTGGTATATATCAGTTGAGTTCAGCATGTTTATTTCATATTAAGAGAGTAGTGAACTCTCATCACTGACTTATTCATGCAGATTTTCTTGTGATGAGACTGCAATATAGTTTAAGTACAGCATGTCCTCAAATAATGTCATTTCATTCAATGTTTTGTTATATCGCTGGTGAGAAAAAAACATGAATTCATGACCGGGGCATGACCTGTCTGTGTGGTGTTTGCACGTTCTTCCCATGTCTGTGTGGTCTTTTTCTGGGTACTCTGGTTTCCTCCCACATCCCAAAGATGTGCACATGAGGTGTATTGCTGTGTCTACATGGTTCCCGCCTGAGTGTGTGTGTGTGTGAGTGTGTGTGTGTGTGTGCACCTGGTGTCCTGCTATGGGATGGCACCTGGTGTATCAATTAGCCTGTGGGAAAATTGGTTTTGTTATATGCCATTGTATGTGAAGTTACAATTTCCAAGAACCTGTCGATGACAGTAAGTGAGGATTTGCTGTATATATGCTCACTTTCTTATTTAATTTTGCTAATTTGATGTTCTTCACACTGTATGTAAAATCTTAATAATCTCTCTCCTCAGTATTAGTTTCTTAGAAATGCTTGTCATATTTTAAATTCACATGTAAAGTCCTCAATTTCATGGCTCCTTCCATTTAGAAGGGGATAAAAACAAGCAGTTATAATACAGATTGATGAGTTCTGTGTTAGGGAAATACAATGTAGTACTTTTCCCTAAAGCTTTCTCTGGTCACCCCAACTTTTAGTAATAATTTTCTCATTTGAATTTCTGGAGTGCTAGTTGGTTTCACAACCTATTTTCTCTTAAAAATATATCCTTTCTCTATTACTGATTTAGATCTGTATTCTGGAGGGGAGGGAACACTCACATTATGTATCGCAGACCCTAAAACAGGTCTCTTTAAAGAGTAAGAACTAGCAGGAGAATGGCGTGAACCTGGGAGGCGGAGCTTACAGTGAGCCAAGATCGCGCCACCGCACTCCAACCAGGGCAACAGAGCGAGACAGCGTCTCAAAAAAAAAAGTAAGAGCTAACCTACAGGGGCGTCCCCTAGCCCTAGCAGGAGGGAGCCCGCGTGTGCCGAGGTGCTGAGAAATCGCTGCCCGGTGCTGGAGCTGCTGTGCGGGCCATGCAGTGGTGCTGGGTCGGGCCCAGGGGCCGCCCACCCAGAGCTGGGATGCCAGAAGAGCCGTTGGTGAGGACATTTCACCGTTTGGTCTCCCCTTTTGTGGGCAAGCAGGTGATCAAGACAGGGGCAACAGTAAGCCTGCAGCCTCTGTGGCTCCAGGACACCCAGGTCCATGGAAAGAAAGTATTCCTTAGATGTGATCCAGATGAAGAAATGGGGCCTGCTGGCAACAGCCCACCGCCAGAGCCTCCACGGAAAGAAACGCAGAAGGAAAGGACTGTGGACCCAAAGCAGGCCCGGGAGCCCACTGGGCAGAAGACCCTTGATGCCTTCTCACTGTCCACAGAACTCGTCCCCCGGGGAGAGGATGATTACGAATGTTTGGAAGGAGATACACCTGCAGGAGATGCTGGGAGGTGGCTGCGTGTCAGCTCTTGTTTGTTTGGCAGCATTTGGGTGAACAATTTCTCCAGAACTAAGAAAGCCAACAAGAGCGGATACTGGAGGGAACCTGCCCCGAGGTTGGTCCTGTACTTTGATGGTGGTGGTTTCCTGGCATTTTATAATTGTCAGATGTCTTGGAGCTCTTCCCCAGAGGTCACACCCACCTGTGACATCCTGTCTGAGAAGTTCCATTGAGGACAAGCCTTGGAAGCTCTAGGCCAGGCTCAACCTGTCTGCTATACACCGTTGGACCAGAAATACTTCTCAGGGCTAGGGAACATCATTAAGAATGAAGTTTTATACAGAGCTGGCATCCATCCCCTTTCTCTTGGTTCAGTCCTGAGTGCCTCCATGTCAGGAGGCCCTGGTGGATCGCATGGTAGAGTTCAGTACAGCCTGGCTGCAGGGCAAGTTCCAGAGCAAACTGCAGCACATGCAGGTCTACCAGAAAGAACAGTGCCTTGCTGGCCACCAGGTCATTTGGGCCTTCAGGTGGGTTCCAGAGGCTCACCTGGTAGTGCCCACAGTGCCAGCCTCAGTTGTCAGAGGAGCCAGAGCAGCGCTAGTTCTTCTGAGGAACTTGGAGTGCTCTTCATGGAATCTTGCCCCTTGGGGAACCTGATGTCTAAGTGTCCAGAGAGGAGGATATGGGCAGGGATGGGGTGCAGAGCATAGTGTGGGTCAGGGGTGCCAGTATTATAATATTCATCTCCCTGGAGTTATGTTGAAGGCAGAGTTTTCATAGGGTTAGATTTGTTTTTATTTTTCCTTTTATAGTTCAGTTAATTCTTCCTATTGAATTGTGCCATTGTGAAAGATGAGGAAAGTCGTGATGATGGGTAAGGGGAAAACCTCTCAGAAGTCAATGGGGCAATGAAAAAGAAAGCCTATGGGAAATAGCTGTGCTCCAAACATGGCTTTGCAGCTGATGTGGGGTTTTTGGGATTTTTATTTTGAGACAAGGTTGAACTCTGTTTCCTAGGCTAGGGTGCAGGGGCATGAACTCGGCTCACTGCAGCCTTGCCCTCCCAGGCTCAAGCAGTCCTCACCTCAGCCTCCAGAGTAGCTGGGACTACAGACATGTGCCATGATGCCTGGCTGATTTTTGTTTACTTTTTATAGAGATGGGGTCTTGCCATGTTGGCCAGGCTGGTCTTGAATTCCTGCACTCAAGCGATCCTCCCACCTTGGCTCCCAAAATGTTGGGACCACAGGTGTGAGCCACTGTACCCAGCCAGCTGCTGTGTTGTTGTTTTTGTTCTGCAACTTTGGTTGATTTTAAGGCCCTCCATTTTGGAAAGCAGGAAGACAGTAATTTTTTTTTTCTTGTTCCCCTGGAGGATCCAGGGATGAGAATAGAGTGGCCTGAGAGCAGTGCTTGGGTTCAGCCTCCTGCCAGGTCCTTCCTGCTGGACGCAGACACCAAGAGCCTGGGGTGGAGCAGAGAGCTGCGCCTTCTGGGGTGCTCAGTGGTCTGCAGAGAAAAGCTACTTGTTTACTCCTTAAGTCAATGTATTTGTGACTGTTGCTGTTAATATGTTGAACAATTCAGGAATCAAGGGCTATGGAGAAACTCCTTCAGGTTGTTGGCAACAGGTAAATGAAAGTAGGACAGTGACATGAAAATAAAGCTCTCTGTTAAACAAACAAACAAAAAAGAATAAGAACTAAATAAATGTGGTTTCTTTTTTGTGATAATGATGTGCTACATCACCCTTCATTTCTACCTAAGGTTTAAATCAAATAATTAAGAGGGGTTCTTGTGAGTTTTATTATTTTAATAAAAAATAACTTTTACATTCTATTTGTATTTCTGCCCATACTGAATTCTTCCTGCATTGTGTGTGTGTGTGTGTATATACATATATAAATATATACATAAAATGACATGTTTACATGTTATTTATATATATATATGTATAATGTATATATGTATTTTTTTTGAGACAGGGTCTCGCTCTGTCACGTAGAGTGCAGTGGTGTGAACACAGCTCACTGCAACCTCCTGGGCTCAGGCAGTCTTCCCCATCAGCCTCTCGAATAGCTGGGACTACAGGCACAGGTGATACCACCATACCTGGGTAAAGTTTTTTTATTTTTTGTAGAGACGGGTCTTGCCATGTTGCTCAGGCTGGTCTTGAACTCCTGGAAACAAGCCATCCTTCTGCCTTGGCCTCCCAAAGTGCTGGGATTACAGGCCTCAGCCATGGTGTCTGGCCTAGAAATATATTATCCTGGCTGGGCTTGGTGGCTCACTCCTGTAATCCCAGCACTTTGGGAGGCCGAGGCAGGCAGATCACCTGAAGTCACGAGTTTGAGACTAGCCTGGCCAACATGCTGAAACCCCGTCTCTACTAAAAATACCAGGTGTGGTGGCAGGTGCCTATAATCTCAGCTACTCAGGAAGCTGAGGCGTGAGATTGAACTCAGGAGGCAGAGGTTGCAGTGAGCTGAGATAGCACCACTGCATTCAAGCCTGGGTGACACAGCAAGACTTCATCTCAAAAAAAAAAAAAAAGATATTATCAGTTAAAATATTGCTAACTTTTTACCATTATTGAAATAGATATAAAATAGATATAAAATTATAACCACCAACTCAAGTGTACAGGAAATATCCTAATTTGAACTCAGCCCTTCTTCATATTAGGCTGGTGAAAAATTCCTTCATAGTTATTAGATTGGTAGGGCAGAGACCTTCTTTTCTCAAGGCTTGAATGAGAATCCAGGCTTATGCGATACCTAGAAAACTGGCCTTCACATCTTTAGTCCATCGTTTTCTTCATTAGTCATATCTTTATTGTCTAAGATACATATGGTCTTTTGGAGGCAGGCAGCTCTGATGATTTTACCAAGTTAGTGTTAGAAAATATTTGCTGATGCCAAGTGTGCACCATGCATGGGGCCACTGTGTATAGTAGGCAGATTGTTCTTCATGAAAGGGCACTTGATTGAGAGAAGGAACGGAAGCTAAAATCCAGCCTGTATTTACTCCATTTACCAAGCTGAATTCTCTTAGGGCTACATTAGCCTAGAAGTGTTGCCTTTTTTCTAATTCACACTGAGGCACTGTATGGGCTTATAGTGACCCTGTCACCATTCCCCATCCTCTGGGTTCTTGCCTAACCTCTTCATCCCTTCTCCTTCTCCTTTCCCCCAGGCTGGCGGGGTCGGGGGGGGCGGTGGTAAAGCTAACTGTAGATTCTGAGAACTTGCTTCCCTACTCTTGGAAAACATTTATGCCTCTTCTTTGGCTTCTCTTTCTTTAAAAATACTAACATGTGACTCCTCCTTCACCTGGATACCTCACATACTCTCTGTTTGCTTAGAGATTCACACAAGACAGAAAAGAAAGATGCCTTCAAGAGACCTCTGCTCTGGACCCTGCAAATGTTCTTGAGAAAGGAAATGCCTGACTACTCTCTTAAAATTAAAGGTGAAGGGAGTCAGAGGTGAAAAAGTAGAGTAAAACACAAATACGTATCTTGATAAATTTCAAGTGAAATGTTGAAAGCTTAAATTTTAGTCTTTAAATTTTTAATTTTGAAATGTTTACACTGTCCGTTGTACAAAATTTACATAAAATGTTTCCTTAGGAAATCACAAAATCCATAGTAATTAAATGGAAATTGATGAGTCATTACTTTCTTCCCAGCATGATAGAAATTATGTAGCTGAAAGACTTGAAAATTTGAAATTGCTTTCTTCATATCCCTTATTAAAAAATTCTTCTTTGTTTTATGGGTGGTTTGACTCCATTTAATTTCTACTTAAGCAAATGAATTTATATTTAGTTTACGGTGTCAATATTAAAGTAACATAATAATTCATAATAAATTTGTATTTAAAAATAAATTGGGCCAGGAATAAAGACATTTTTGGGAGGATTGCTTGAAGCCAGGAGTTTGAGACTAGCCTGGGCAACATAGCCAGACCCTGTCACTACAAAAAAATTAAAAAATTAGCCTGGCATGGTGGTGTATTCCTATAGTCCTAGCCACTTGGAAGAGTAAGGTAGAAAGATGGATTAAAGTTTGAGGTTACAGTGAGCTATGATTGTGCCACTACTGTACTCCAACCTGGGTGACAGAGTGGGACCCTGTCTCTTAACCAAAAAAAAAAAAGATATTATAAGTTAATATATTGCTAACTTTTTAAAATTATTGAAATATATATAAAATAGATATAAAATAGATATAAAATTATAACCACCAACTCAAGTGTACAGGAAATATCCTAATTTGAACTTAGCCCTTCTTCATATTAGGCTGGTGAAAAATTCCTTCATAGTTATTAGATTGGTAGGGCAGAGACCTTCTTTTCTCAAGGCTTGAATGAGAATCCAGGCTTATGCGATACCTAGAAAACTGGCCTTCACATCTTTAGTCCATCGTTTTCTTCATTAGTCATATCTTTATTGTCTAAGGTACATATGGTCTTTTGGAGGCAGGCAGCTCTGATGATTTTACCAAGTTAGTATTAGAAAATATTTGCTGATGCCAAAAGCCATGGTGCCAAGGGACTAGCTTCCCTGTGTGCACCATGCATGGGGCCACTGTGTATAGTAGGCAGATTGTTCTTCATGAAAGGGCACTTGATTGAGAGAAAGAACGGAAGCTAAAATCCAGCCTGTATTTACTCCATTTACCAAGCTGAATTCTCTTAGGGCTACATTAGCCTAGAAGTGTTGCCTTTTTTCTAATTCACACTGAGGCACTGTATGGGCTTATAGTGACCCTGTCACCATTCCCCATCCTCTGGGTTCTTGCCTAACCTCTTCATCCCTTCTCCTTCTCCTTTCCCCCAGGCTGGCGGGGTCGGGGGGGGCGGTGGTAAAGCTAACTGTAGATTCTGAGAACTTGCTTCCCTACTCTTGGAAAACATTTATGCCTCTTCTTTGGCTTCTCTTTCTTTAAAAATACTAACATGTGACTCCTCCTTCACCTGGATACCTCACATACTCTCTGTTTGCTTAGAGATTCACACAAGACAGAAAAGAAAGATGCCTTCAAGAGACCTCTGCTCTGGACCCTGCAAATGTTCTTGAGAAAGGAAATGCCTGACTACTCTCTTAAAATTAAAGGTGAAGGGAGTCAGAGGTGAAAAAGTAGAGTAAAAGACAAATACATATCTTGATAAATTTCAAGTGAAATGTTGAAAGCTTAAATTTTAGTTTTTAAATTTTTAATTTTGAAATGTTTACACTGTCCGTTGTACAAAATTTACATAAAATGTTTCCTTAGGAAATCACAAAATCCATAGTAATTAAATGGAAATTGATGAGTCATTACTTTCTTCCCAGCATGATAGAAATTATGTAGCTGAAAGACTTGAAAGTTTGAAATTGCTTTCTTCATATCACTTATTAAAACATTCTTCTTTGTTTTATGAGTGGTTTGGCTCCATTTAATTTCCACTTAAACTAATGAATTTATATTTAGTTTACGGTGTCAATATTAAGGTAACAATAATTCATAATAAATTTGTATTTAAAAATAAGTTGGGCCAGGAATAAAGATATTTTTGGGAGGATTGCTTGAAGCCAGGAGTTTGAGACTAGCCTGGGCAACATAGCCAGACCCTGTCACTACAAAAAAATTAAAAAATTAGCCTGGCATGGTGGTGTATTCCTATAGTCCTAGCCACTTGGAAGGGTAAGGTGGAAAGATGGATTAAAGTTTGAGGTTACAGTGAGCTGATTGTGCCACTACTATACTCCAACCTGGGTGACAGAGTGGGACCCTGTCTCTTAACCAAAAAAAAAAAAAAAAACAACAACAACAAAAAACTTGTAGAGCATATTTGTTTTGAGCAAATAAATGTTTTGTCAATTTGTTGAGTAACCTGAATGAAATAACAGATGTGGAAGATATAGACAAATATACAAAATCATAATATTTTGGTGCTATATATTAGGATGATTGAAAACTTCATTTTTGTAACAATTGCTATGAAATGTCATTTGTTCCATTCAGCTTCCTAGAATTGGTGTTGGTAAGAATACTTTTTAGGTATATTTTTGCTATGCATTATGCATCTCTAATTTACAATAGAAATGATGAATCTCTCAAATTTTAAAACTCAGGAGAAAACTAGCACTTACAGTTCATCCATTATAATTATTGTTTTGAATCTAGGAGAATTATAAAACAAGAGCATGGTAGGTATAACCAGCAAAAGAAAGACAGTATCTTCTAATCATGATAGAGTGTCAGTGGGAGTGGAAGTGGGCAGCAGGTATTACTGCAATGAGAATAATTAGTATTTAATTAAGCAAATGCTGCTTTTGATTGTCAATGAACAAGGAAAGCATGTTCCTCCCTCTTTATTGTAAAACAAGGCCTGGGAATAGTAACATTCATCTTCAAAAGCACAGATATTATGAAGTGAAAATAACATATTTTGGTAAAATTTGTCAAAGCTGGAAATTAACTGAATACACACTTCTGCAAATTAATACTAGAAAATTATATAGTGTTTTATTGGGATAAATCACAAAATTACAAAAATTCTTTTTCAATTAATTTTATTTATATAACAATTGCTATACATAGAGAGAGATATATATGAAAGATACATGTATTCAGGATAGCCAGTTGTTTTCTCATCGTGAAAATGCTAAAAGTTTAGAGTTTATTTTCCTTTTTTAAAAATCTCTTTGCATATAAGTTAAAAACTTAATTTAAAATGTTTAGCACTGCATATACTATGTAAGTAGAACCCAGGCTTATTTGATGACTAAGGGCACAAGCTTTATAGTTAAACAAATCCTGGTCCAACTTCCATATTTATAATATCTCAGCTGATAACCTTGCACAAAGTATGTTTTGGAGCCTTAGTTCATTTTTTAAGTAGAAATGATACTTTACTTTGTAAAGTGGTTGTGAGATTAAATGTAATAAGGTTTATTGAGTTTATTTATTTATGCTATGAGAGTATGACTCATACCATGCAATAAGTGTTAGCTCAGACAAATTGGATATAGCTTTTTGCTTCATAAAATAATACACATCTGCCTTTTCCCCTTTTGTCAATTAGAATTATATGCATTGTTTTCGAAGATGAGACTCTTAAAATTTTTGTGTGATTACAGTCTAATTTTATTTATAGCTAAGCTTTAAACAAGGTCTTTTTAAAAAAATTGTTCAGTTTAAATACTTTTTAAGTCTAATGGTCAGGTGGTTGTCAGTCATTTGGAAGGAGAACAAGCTCATTTCTACCCTGCCTAGTTAATTATTGTGATTGTAAACAAAGGATGTACAATTCAAAATCAGGCAACATTTCACATGGATGATGGAGGTGATAATAGCTTAATTCCTGCTGGATTTTTTTTCTCTGCTCTGGCAAGTTCATACTGACCTTGTCCAAAATCTGATGACCTCCCTATTTTACTCAACTGTTTGGAAAGCCGGGCCTGCCATAGCTGGCCCTGAGGGGGTATCTGAAAGACCACTGAACCACTGACCCATGTCAAGACTGGATTTCAAGTCTGATCTACAGAGCCTCTGAAATAGTTATATATGGGGTTTATTACACACAAAAGGCTAAACAGCTGCATTTTTCTGCTTATTAAATGTCATTATTAAAGTTACATACTGAATTTACTCAGTTTCTCATGCAAGTCATTTTCTAGACTAATTTTAAATTTTCATCTTAAATTTATCAGAGTTGGTGTCTTTAAACTTGACTGTTTTGAAATGTGAGGAAAATGTACTAACAAACCATGGCTAAACTGTAATAAATTGTCTTCCTGGTTGATGAAGAGACCCAGGCAGTGGCATTTTAATGCTTATTAAGATTTTGGGTTTTTCTGGCAAAAATTCCATATACCTCATAAAAAATCTAGTTAGGTTGTCATTATTGTTACAGCATGGTAATTTATGTTTATAACTTGTCAAACCTCAGTTATTACTAAAATGTTTGTATTTAAGAGTTTTGAGATTATGAGACATGTCATGAAGGAAAGCCTGTGAAAGGTATTTATACCAGTAAGATGTAATTTAAATTGGGTTGGATAGGATCTATCTACCTTATGAGAAACTGTGACAGGGCTATGATATGCAAAGAAAAAAAATTCCCTGTGTTTATTTTGTTCTTCTGAACAATAGAAAATGATCAGGTCCTTTTTTTGAATATCTAGTCAGTATTCTACAGTTTATAATATCATATTGTCTTTTATTTTTATATAGGAGTTGATCCCTGAATTTTATTATCTCCCTGAGATGTTTGTCAACTTCAATAATTATAATCTTGGAGTGATGGATGATGGGACAGTAGTGTCTGATGTTGAACTTCCTCCTTGGGCCAAAACCTCAGAAGAATTTGTTCACATAAACAGATTGGTAAGATAGTAATCATCTACTCTGTCTGTCATGAGCTTTTGCTCAAAGCATCTTTCATGTGTTGGTGTATAATCATTAACCCTTGCTCTTCTGGACAAAGCTGTAGGTGATAGGACTAACTGAAAGTGACAAAATAGCTCAAGAATCCTTGTATGTACTTTATGAAATGTTATTGAATTGATATATAAAATAATAGTTTCTTTTATGCAGAATTTAAGTTACATTCATATATACATGATAATTCAAAATAAGCGAAAATTAAAAGTGAAATTGGAATTATAAGTTTTTCCAAATTTGAACTTCTTCTTCCAAGAAAGGAACATAATTTTGTGTTCCAAGTTAGAAGGCCATTGCACATTTTCGTAATAGAAACAAGATTTTCAAATTACGTCCTGTATCTATCGTTTGAAGGAAATCTTCATGTAATATTGAGAATATGAAAACGTTGAAACTTAAAAGCACGTTAAATTTGTGCTTACAAACAACTCTTTAGTGGACTCTTTAGTGTCCTTCGTATCTGGGTTCAGTATTCTTTTTGAGACATTAATATGTTTTGTTTTGTTTTGTTTTGCCTTTTAAGTTTCACAGAAGTTTGGAATCAGGGAGCTTTATTCTTAGTATTTAAAAATAGAATCTTGGCCCGGTGCGGTGGCTCACACCTGTAATCCCAGTACTTTGGGAGGCCGAGGCGGGTGGATTACCTGAGGTCAGGAGTTCGAGACCAGCCTGCCCAACATGGTGAAACCCTGTCTCTATTAAAAATACAAAAATTAGCTGGGCATGGTGGCAGGTGCCTGTAATCCCAGCTACTTGGGAGGCTGAGGCAGGAGAATTGAACCTGGGAGGCAGAAGTTGCATTGAGCCGAGATCACCCCATTGTACTTCAGCCTGGGTGACACAGTGAAACTCCGTCTCGAAATTAAAAAAAATAAAAAAAATAAAATAAAAAAGTAGAAAGTTTACCGTACTCTACGTTAAAAGTGAAATCTCAGTTGCATTGTGTTTTTACTTCACACATAGAAAAGGAAAATTGGCCGGGCACGTGGCTCAAGCCTGTGATCCCAGCACTTTGGGAGGCCGAGACAGGCGGATCATGAGGTCAGGAGATGGAGACCATCCTGGCTAACATGGTGAAACCCCGTCTCTACTAAAAAAATACAAAAAACTAGACGGGCGAGGTGGTGGGCGCCTATAGTCCCAGCTACTCGGGAGGCTGAGGCAGGAGAATGGCATAAACCCGGGAGGCGGAGCTTGCAGTGAGCTGAGATCTGGCCACTGCACTCCAGCCTGGGTGACAGAGCGAGACTCCGTCTCAAAAAAAAGAAAAGGAAAATTATTGCATTTTTTTTCATGTGGCATTCCTTTCTTTTCATACCAACAATTAATCCTGTCTTCCAGATCCTATTACAGTCTCATTATTATTGAAATTTTGCATTCTATATATACTGGAAACGATGCAGGGAAGTGGAAAGAATATGTAAGCTTTGGAATCTGACCAGATTTCCCAATCCTTTATCAATCACATTGCTGATTGTGGGATCTTAGCAGTTTAACCTTTCCGAGCCTTGGTTTCTTCATTTGTAATTTTGAAATTATGAGTAAACAATTGTAATTATGTATGTAAAATGCCTAGAATATTGTCTGGCTTATAGTAGGCACTCAGAAAATAGTAAACAATATTATTGTATCACAGTCTTATGGAACATGTTGCATTTTACTTTTACCCCGAGAATTTTTAAAGATTCTCACAGAGTTTCTGTGATTAAAGTGAGAGATGAAGACTAAGCTTGCTCTGAAAGATACTGAAGGAAATGTCAAACCTTTAAATGCGGCAGGTGTCTAGGGTCGTATGTGTTTTTTTTTCTCCAGGGACACACAGAAGTGAATAGAAGGTACATTCATACTACAACTTTTTTTTTTCAGTGATTTTTCTTTTAAAACAGATTCATTGAGGTACAATCTATATATCCTAAAATTCAACTTTTAAAGTATGCAATTCAAGGAGTTTAGTAAATGTATACAGTTGTGTAACCGCCACTGCAATCCAGCTTTGGAACACTCACATGAGTACAGAAAGTTTCCTTGGGCCTCTTTATAGTCAGCCTCTGCTTCCACTGCTGGCTCCAGGCAATCACTGATTCTGTCTTTATAGTTTTGCTTTTCTAGAAATTTAATATTAATGGAATCATACAATATGTAGTCTTTTTATGCCTGTCTTCTTTCAGATAGCATGATGTTTTTTGAGATTCATCCATGTTGTGCATATATCAGTAGTTAATTTCTTTGTGTCGCTGCATAGTATTCCATTTTATAGATGTATCACATTTTACAATCTCTTTGCTAGTTAATGAACATTTTTTTTCCAGTTTGGGCTATTATAAATATTTGCATGTAAGTCTTAATGTGGACATCTGTTTTCATTTCTCTTGGGTTGATTTCTAGGAATTCCTGGATCATGTAATAAAAATGTTTACCATTTTGTATTCCCACAATGTATGAAGTTTCAGTTTTTCCATATCCTTACCAAGACTTGGTATTGTCAGTCTTATTTATTTTAGCCATTCTAGTAGGTAGGTCATTGTTATTTTAATTCGCATTACCCTAGTGATGAAAATGTTAACCATCTTTTCACAGACTTATTTGCTACTCTCATATATATATATGTTCTTTGGCAAAGTATCTATTGAAATATTTTGCCTATTTTAAAATTGGGTTGTCTTTTTATTATTGAATTGTAAGAGATCTTTGTGTATTCTCCATAAAAGTCATTTATCCAACATATATTTTGAAAATATTTTTAACTAGCCTTTTTTTATTTTTTAGTGGTGTCTTTTGTTTAAAAAATGTTTTAACTAAATATTAGATATGAAATATTTATACAATATATAAAAGGTACAAAATATCCTCATTATTGGTGAATATACTTTTAAGAAAAAAACTCATGTTCTGATCATTTTTTTATTGACACACTTTTTCTCAAATATGACTTGAAATTTTAAGTCTCAAGGCAACCAGTTTTCTGTTAACCATTACCATAGTATTATTAATAATATAAAGAAGTTTGTTAGTATGTTTACTTCACTTTAAAGGAGCTCTAAAAGGCAGAAAGATTTGAATAAGTTATATATTAAGTTTTTCACCAATATTTTGACAATTAAAAAATTTAATTATTTAAGTTAAGGCAAGCCACTCTCCTGATAGTACTTCCCATCTCTACCCTTCTACTGCCTTCACCTCAGAAGAGCCAGGCCTATTTGCGACAGGTTTACAAGAGCACTAAAGAAAAGAAGATTGTGGTTTACCAAATTGCTTTACAACTAGATTTGGATTTTGGCTACCCATGCTCTAAACTTGAGCATGACTGTAAAGTTATATACCAAATAATATTTTGCAGTATTAACTGTGCATTTGTTATAACATTATTATTAAGTTTACTTAATATTTTTCCCAGTGGTTCCTACTGCTTGAGTTTTATAGATGTCTTCATTGTTTAGACTCTGAATTAGCTTACATTCCTAAACAGAACTGTATATAAATTCTCTGCAATTCAAATGCAAACATAGTGTAGAATTGAGTATATATCTGGTCATTTTAATTCATAATTAGGAAAGATACTTCATTTGACATATATATGCCTTTATGAAAGAGTTTAATACCACATTCATTCATTCAAAAATATTTATTTTACATCTCTGATGAACAAAGTTGCCTTACAATATAGTCTATATTGATTCATTTTGTAATTTTAACTTTCTACAAGTGACTAAATTGTTAGTATGGTATCTTATGTATTGGTTAGCATATTGTCACATAAGGGTTTCATGCCCCTCCTCTTTTTGGTTTACCACTTCAAGTCCACAGATTTTATGCAATGATTGCAGCTCATGAAATGCATACTACTTTGATCTGTGACCTTTTTGTGGTGCTAATCGGGTTCCTGATATCATTATACCTTACTCATTAATCATATTTCCTGCAGCCCGTCAGGCAGCCAGACAGCACAATCCCCGTTTTCAGCCCTCTGTTGGCAGGTTTCTGCTTTTCCAGATTATTACAGACGATACTTCGGCTTCTCATAGCCAGAGCCACATCAAGCTGTGTGTTACAATTAAAGTCAGATGGTCCTCAGGTTGAACAGGGATATAGTGTTGCAGCTGCCCCTCTTCCTGGAACAAGCCAGCACCAAGAACAGATGATCTATAGGACGGTGAATAATAACAGATTGTACAATACTCGGTTGGTAGCAGGGGATCAGAGAATTAATTAACTGACATACTCATGTTAAGATACCCAGCATGTCTTTTTTAAGTATTTGGTTGTTAATTCAAGAGGATAGGATATTTTTAGGAGCATGATATTGGTAGTGAACCAGTAATGCTACATTCTCTGTTTGTATTAGAGGACTGTAACTACTGTCTTACCCAAAGACTTTTATCCTCAGAGTTTTCTGTAAGCAATGAAGATCTAAATGTAGGATTGGAACACTGGCTAAGTGGATGGGCTTATGAACACAAGATACTATACTACATATTTTAAAAGGAAAATTCACCTAAATTTCATTAGTTTTTCAAAGAAGTAAATTTTATTTTGTTCTGAACAGTTGGAATCAGGGTAAAACCAAAGCAATCTTAATTATATCCCTGAGATTGGTCCCTGTTATCTACTATTACCTGAACTAAGAAAATAATTTATTTCAGATACTGCATCAGAAATATAAATGAGAAACAGGCTTTCATACTTTCAAATAATAGAAAAATTTATGAGTTCAGAATGCCCATCATCTGTCTTTTATGATATAATGTCAATGTTTGGACCTATATATTATACTGCCTCTTATAACCTTCAAGTTTCATGTTGAATAAGAGACAACGAAAACCATACTCTGGGCAAAGTTACTAAAAATTGGCCTTTAATGGTAGAGCATTTTGTTTTAGCCAAAAGATACATAATATACATAACTGATTCAAATTATAATAGTTAATTCATTTAACATGTATTTATTGAGTGCTTGCTTATGGACCAGCACTGTTAGATTCAATGAATAAGAGACGATATCCCTATTCTTTTGGAGATTACCTTCTCTTTGATAACTTGTTGAAATAGAAGGCTTCTCAAGGCCTGGAGGTGGTATGAATCTAGCAAAGGAAGCGTTCTTTTGTTGAATTGTCCTAAGATTACCAGTTAAAATCAATTTACTTTTGTGTATGTTCTATAGCTTTTGTCTCCTCTACTATTTCATAATGGTGACACAAATAGTACTCACTTAACAAGGTAAAGAAAAATAAAATGAGTATATTATCTGCTTTCCATTATCATCAGAGAATATGTGGACAAATTAAAAGAGATGTTATCCTTTCATAGTATTGCCTGACAGGAAAAAACAAGGTGGATGAAGAACTAAAATCGAAACTGGTGTCTATCATTGCTAAAATTTAAATCTATTCAACATAAACCTTTATAGATCTTATACCTCTGAATGAATCAGGTCAATCTTGTATAACTTTTTTCTCTGAATGGAAAATTTACACTTCTCAAGTGATGACAGCATAGAGACAGAATCTCATGCCCCCCACTGAACAAGAGTGGGGAAATGACATTTAAAAACTTTTCTTAAGACCACTGACCAGACAACATTTAAAAAAAAAATATTTGAGAATTGAAATGACAGAAGCTAACATGATTTTTTCAATTTTTGTTTGTTTGTTTGTTTCCTTTTCATTTTCGATATTGATAATGATGTGGCCAAGAATGTAAACAGCCATGGTGGCTGCAGTTGGGAATAATTATTCTTAGCTGAGGGTATCTCCCTCTCATGTCTTCATCCCCTTTACTCCCAGTGCAGTGGTTGGATTTAAAGCCCCTGGGAATGTAGGGAGATAGGTATGAGGAGTCTAAAATTACTATTATTTGGTTTGCTTTTAGCCATGATGTGTAATTTACTGTGAAATTTTTAGTTAAAAAAGGACACCTAAATGAAAGGAAAAAAAAAGATTTACCATATTGATTGTTAATTCTCTCCAAATTTATTTATAAAGTCAGTATAAAAATATAAAATCCAATCAATAGGTTTACTTTGTTTTGGTGGAAGATGATAAACTGATTTTAAAGAGCAAAGGACCATTATGGCCAAAATCCTCTCGGAGAACAAGAGCAGATTTCAGAGGGACTTGCTTTACTAGGTATCAAAAATTATTATAAAGCTATAGTAATTAGGGAAGGAGAAGTAGTACAAGAAGAGTGAACAGACAACCCAGAAATAGACCAGGATATATAAAGAAACCTTATCCATTATAGAGCTGGTATTGCAGATCTGTGGGGAAAGGAAGGACTTTTCTTTTTTTTCCTTTTTTAAATTATTATTATACTTTAAGTTCTAGGGTACATATGCACAATGTGCAGGTTTGTTACCTATGTATACATGTGCCATGTTGGTGTACTGCACCCATTAACTCGTCATTTACATTAGGTATATCTCCTAATGCTATCCCTCCCCCCTCCCAGGAAGGACTTTTCAATTTAGAATTCTGAGATAAATAGTTATTTTATTAGTTTCCTAAGGTTCCATAACAAAGTACTGTAATCTGGGTGGAAACAACAGAAATCTATTGTCTCACAGGTTTGGAGGCCAGAGGTCTGAAATCAAGGTTTAGCAGGGTTGGTTTCTCCTAAATGCTGTAAGGGAAGGACCTGTTCTAGCCCTCTGATTGGCTTATATATGGCTGTCTTCTCCTTGTGTCTCTTCACGTCATCCTCTCTCTATGAATGTCTGTCTGTCCAAATTTTCCCTTTTAATAAGAGCATCATTCATATTAGATTAAGGACTCACCCTACTCCAGTATGATCTATCCTAAATAAAAACTTGTGTAATGATCCAATTTTCAAATAAGGCCACCTTCTGAGGTGCTGTTAGGTTGAGACTTTAACATAAAAATTTGGGGGGAGCGGCCACAATTCAACCTATAGCAGATATATGGGGGAAAAATTTAATTGGAACCTCATTTTATTCCACAAACAAAATGAAAGTATATTAAAGCTTTATATATAAAGGTTAAACTATAAACTTTAACGGGATAATACAGGAGAATTTCTATGTGATGTTGGAATAGGGAAAGATTTTCAAACAAGAAACGAAAAAGTGAAATATGATATATTACATAAATTGATGGTTGGTTGTTAAACCAACCTTGCATTCACGAATATATTACACTTAGATGTTTTAAGTTCTTTTGATACGTCCTGGATTTTTGTTTTGTTAGTATTTTCTTGAGGAATTACTATTTCTGAGGATTTTTGAATCTATATTTATGAGGAATATTAGTTTGTAGTTTTCTTGTGATATCCTCATCTGACTTTATTATCAGGGTAATACTAGTCTCATAAAATGAGACATGGCAGTGTTCCTTCTTCCTCTATATGTTTGAAAGACTGTGAAGGCTACGTATTATTTCTTCATTAAATGTTTGGTGGAATTCACCACTGATGCTATTTAGGCATGGCCTTTTCTTTGTGAGAAGATTTTAAATTACCAAATCAGTATTTTTACTTTTTACAGGTCTATCGAGATTTTTTAATTTTTTCTTGAATCTATGTCAGTAATTTCTTTCCTTCTTGGAATTTGTCCATTTAATCTAAGTTGTCTAATTTTATTTTTATAAAGTTGTTCATAGTATGACTTATCATTTTAATTTCTCTAAGGTTAGTAATGATGTTACCTCACTTATACTGATTTTTGGTAATTGGTATTATTATCTTTTTTTCTGGTTCAGTCTTGCTAAAAAGGTTTGTCAATTTTGTTGTCTTTTCAAAAAGCCAACTTTTTGTTTCACTGGTTTCCTCTATGGTGTCTCTTTCGTTGAGTTTTCACTCTAATATTCATTCTTTCCTTTTGCTTGATTTGGGTTTAGTTTACTCTAACTAGATTATTAAATTGGAAAACTAGTTTTTTTATTTGAGTCCTTCTCTTCCAATATCAGCTTTTCCAATTACAATTTTCTCTTTATGTGTGGTTTTTGTTGTGTCTCATAAATTTTGATATTTTGTTTCCTTGTTTTCATTCAGCTTATGCAATTTTCTAATATTCCTGTGGTTTCTTTCTTGGCTTATGGATTGTTTAGAAGTGCATTGCTTGGTTTCCAAATATTTTCCAAATTTCCCTTCTGTATTTTCCAAATCTGTATTTTCCAAATTTTCTCCTGTATTTTCTATTTTTGATTTCATTGTGATTGGAGAGCATACTGTGTATGATTTCAGTTGCTTAAAATGTACTGAGACTTGTTTTCAACCTAGCATGGGAGAATTCTTCACGTTCTCTTTAGAAGAATGGGTATTCTGCTATTGTTGAGGGTTCTGTGGATGTCAGTTGATTAACTTGGTTTTTTGTGTTTAACTATTCTATACCTCTGCTGACTTTCTGTTTAGTTGTTTTTTTTGTTTGTTTGTTTTGTTTTTGTTTGTTTGTTTTTGTTTTGCTAGTGGGATACTGAAGTCTCCAAATGCTGTTTTCAATTCTATCAGTTTTTGCTTCATGTATATTTTGGCTCTGTTGTTAAATGCATATGTTAGTTTCCTATAGCTGCTGTAGCAAATTACTGTAAACATTTGGTGGTTTAAGCAGCAGAAATTTATTCTTTCACAGTTTTAGAGTCCAGAAATCTGAAATCAGTATCACATTCCCTCCAGAGGATGTCTGCCTGTGTCTTCACATTGCCTTCTTTTCTGTCTATAGCCAAATTTCTCCCTATCTCCATTTTCTAAAGATACATGTAATTGCATTTAGGGTCCTCCCTCATAATCAGGATAATCTTCCCATCTCAAAATCCTCAATTTAGGCCAAGTGCCGTGGCTCATGCCTATAATCCCAGCACTTTGGGAGGCTAAGGCAGGTGGATCACCTGAGGTCAGGAGGTCAAGAGCAGCCTGGCCAACATGGCAAAACCCCATCTGTACTAAAAATACAAAATATTAGCTAGGCATGCAGCGTGTGCCTGTAGTTCCAGCTACTCGGGAGGCTGAGGCAGGAGGATCGCTTGAACCTGGGAGGTGGAGGTTGCAGTGAGCTGCAATTATGCCACTGCACTCCAGCCTGGGCAACAGAGTGAGACTCTGTCTCAAAAAAAAAAAAAAATTCCTCAATTTAATGACATTGCAAAGAACCTTTTCCCATATAATGTAGCATTTTACAGATTCCAGGGAGTGGGACCTGATACCTTCCTGGGGGTGAGGGGTACATTTTTCAGCCTATCACAGTGCATATATGTTTGTAATTGTTATGTCTTGCTGATAAATTAACCAACTTTGTAGTCATAAATTGTCTCTGTTTTTAGTAATTTTTGAGTCTGTTTTGCCTGATACTGTTAAAGCCACTTAATTCTCTTATGGTAACTGTTGGCATGGTATACCTTTTTCCATTATTTTATTTTCAACCTATGTTTTTGGATTTTGGACACTTTCAAAATGTCTTTTGTAGATACCATATAGTTGGATGATGTTACATTTCTAGACTGACAATCTCTGCCATTTGAAGTGTTTATTCACATTTAATGTTATTATTGATAGCATAATAATAGCATAATCCAGAAAGCATCCAATAGCATAATCCAGAAATAGATCAGCACATGTAAAGAAACCTCATCTGTTATAGAGTTCTATAATAGTTGGATTCATGTCTACCATTTTGTTAGTTATTTTCTTTAGTCTTGGGTCTTTTTTGTTTTTCTGTTCCTCCTTTGTCATCTTTTTTATATTAAATATTA
>JABBCR010000649.1:0-27564 GCA_014849445.1 Cercopithecus mona
GTTGAATAAACAATAAATGTCCTTATGGAATAAGCTACCATTGGCCAGGTTTCTCTCATCTGCCTCCTTCCTGACATACCAAAGCAGACTTCTTGTCTAAGGGAGCAGAAGCCCAAGTGTCCAGGCTCTGGGTTGCTGCTGTTTTATGCTGCTGTTTATGCATCTGATTTCTGCTTCCCTGTCTGGGATCTGCCTGCCCGGCTCCTGTCCTGGCTCTGCCTTCACCCTGCTGGGATCCCAGCCTCTGCCCTGGCTGACCCCTAGTCTGTGATCTGAGCTGAAAACACAGCTCTGTGTCCTGGCTCCTGCAGACTCACCTGACCTTGGCATGGCCTCTAGTGCCACTGGGCTGTCTTGGCAACTAGCCCAGCTGGTGTTCCCTTCCCCTCTCCAGGCCTCTGCCTCTCGGGGCCCTCTGATCTGGGCCATCAAACCTCCCTATGGGGCTGGGCACAGTGGTTCACGCCTGTAATCCCGACACTGGGAGGCCGAGGCGGGCAGATCGCTTGAGGTCAGGAGTTTGAGACCAGCCTGGCCCACATAGGGAAACCCCGTCTCTACTAAAAATACAAAAATTAGCCGGATGCGGTGGGGCACACCTGTAATCCCAACTACTCAGGAGGCTGAGGCGGGAGAATCACTTGAACCTGGCCCAGGAGGCGGAGGTTATAGTGAGCTGAGATCACGCCACTGCACCCCAGCCTGGGTGACAGTGCAAGATCTTGTCTGAAAAAAAAAAAACAAAAAAAGAAAACCTCCTAGAGGCCCTCTCAACACAGGTGGGCATGGAGTGGGCAGGTGGGCAGCCAGAAAGTGTTCCAGACAAGATGCAGGAGCTAAGAGAGGAGTCTCCCGGCCCCTACCTAGAAAAGCAGACAACTGCCAAAAGGAGGGGGGCTGCAAAGCTCCTCCGTTTCTGCACACCCCAGGCCCAAGCTATCTCCCCCAGCTCCCCACTCGAGAGCTGCCTGAGCTTCCCCACTCTGGACCAGCCTCAAAATGAAGCGACTCCAATTTCCATTTTCCAGGCCATCTGACAGAGATCCAGAGGGAAGGGCTGGCCAAGGTGGAGTGGAGGAAGGGTGGGAATCCTGGCCTGGGCTCCTGCCACGCACTGCTGTCCCTCCCTCCAGCCCTCAAGGCTCACAGAGAAGACACAGCCCTCTCGCTCAGCGTCACAGGGCAAGCCCTGCCCCGGGCCTGCTGCTGGAGGCCATGGAGCTGGGGCCCTCGGTGGGGACGGTGTCAGGGCTGGGAAGGCCACAGGGAGGAATTGCTCATGATGGGAGGGCGTGGGCCAGGTGGGTGGGGGACAGCTGGCAATGCGCCCCCCCTCCCCTAGAGCTGTGACTTTTTTTTTTTTTTTTTTTTTTTTTGAGGCGGAGTCTCGCTCTGTCGCCCAGGCTGGAGTGCAGTGGCCGGATCTCAGCTCACTGCAAGCTCCGCCTCCCAGGTTTACGCCATTCTCCTGCCTCAGCCTCCCGAGTAGCTGGGACTACAGGCGCCCGCCACCTCGCCCGGCTAGATTTTTGTATTTTTTAGTAGAGACGGGGTTTCACCGTGTTAGCCAGGATGGTCTCGATCTCCTGACCTCGTGATCCGCCCGTCTCGGCCTCCCAAAGTGCTGGGATTACAGGCTTGAGCCACCGCGCCCGGCCGAGCTGCGACTTTTAACACCCACAGTACCGGGCTGAGGCCAGGGCCGCTGCTCTGCGCCAAACCACACAGGCTTCCGGGACTAGGAAAATGTCCATCAGGTTGGGCATGGCTCGGGGACCCCGCCTTCTCTAAAATCTCAGATGTCAGAAGCTCACCCCTCAGCATTTTCCCCGGCACCCGTTCTAGAGGTCCTGGCCCAGCTCAGCCCATGTGGAAACAGTTGCTCCCTGGAACCCTCCACTCCTGTCCCCCAAGAGTTAAGACTCCAAGGAGAGCAGACGGGTCTCTCCCATCCCAGGCCTGGGCTGCTGGGAGACCCTGCTCACCTACGGAAGGGCTGGAGGACAAGGGAGGCCGCGAATGCATGCCTTGGGCCCCCCCGTCATTGCTTTGCACAGATGTCTCCCTCACACCTGTGTCTGTATCTGTAAGGCGGGAACAGTAACGTGGCTGACGTAGGTGGCAGCACTAATCCCTGACTCCTGGTCAGCATTAGACCATTTCCAAAGCCAGTTCCCACTGCCATCTCCCTGGAGACTCTCGACAGCCCTGCCGGGCGGATGCTTTGATCCCTTCTACAGATGAGGGGCGGGGGGTGCTCTGAGAGAGTCACCCAGCTGGCGAATGGCGGTCCCACACATGTCTGACTCCAAGCCATGCTCACCTGCAACCCCCAGGGCAGAAGTCAGGGCCAAGGGCAATGTGGAGTGGTCAAGGGCTGTGTGTGTTAATGTGTGCACATCTGTGTCATGTGTGTGCATGTGTGTGTATATGTATGTGTGCCCATGTGCATGCATGCTGTGTGTGCGCGTATGCCTGAGTATCTGTGCATGTGACCATGGGTATTACATATGTGTGTCTCTGTTTTTGTGTGTATGCATGTGTCTGTGTGCACATGTGCAAATGTGTGTGTCTGTATGTGTATATATATATATATGTGTCTCCACATGCGCACAGATGTGTGTGCACGGGTGTCTATGTGTGTGCATGTGTGTGCACATGTATGATGTATGTGTATGAGTGCTCTTCCGGGTGGAGGCACGGCTGACCCTGGCCCTGCTGTCTTCGAGGGGCTCTTGCTGCCTGGGCTCCAGCCCCACACGCTCAGGTCCCTGGTCCTCACCCAGCCTCCCTGCCACGTGGCCCTGCTCACACACTCTCTCTGGGCAATGCCACGTGCTCCGGTTGCCGCAGTTCTGCTCCGGAGAGAGCTCTGCCTCTGGCTCAGGTGATTCCAGCCTCCTGGGGCTGGCTCTCCCCTGGGGGGCCAGGAAATGTAGCAGACCCTGCTGTCCCAAGAGGCTTTGTAGATATTTGGAGGCTGCCTCATCCCTCCAGACCTGTCCTCCCCGAGGCCAAGCCCCTCTGGCTAAACACCAGAGCCTGCTTACCAAGCCCTCTGGGTGAGAACGGGGCTTGTCCCCATCGGGGCAGACGCTGTTGACGCCCCATGCGCACCCCTCAGCCCCACCTGGCTTTGGCTTCGGCCTGTGGCCATCTGCAACTCTGCCGAGGGCTTTCTCCAGCCACAGGAGCTTGCACAAGCTGACTGAGACAGGAAGTACCCTCGGGGAAGTGTCACCCGGTGAGGGGCAGGAGAGATGTCTGGCTTCATCGCCCTAAGGTGGGCGGGCCCTGAAGTGTGCTCAAAACCACTGCCTCCCAGAGGGAGTGTGAGATGGAGCCCCAGGTGCTCCCACAGGTCACCCCCATGAACACACCTGTACTGGGCATACTCTTCCCTGCCTCTCTCCCTGCCCGGTGCTGCCTGGGGTCACTGCCAGGTAAATTACTTGTCCTGTATGGATTCCTTCTCCTCTGGGCTGACTCCACTGAGGGAGTCCTCTTCCTATAGACTGGGCTGAAAGCTGGTCACTTCCCAGCAGTTCCTCCTCCACAGTCTTTTCCCATCAGTTCCTCTGTGCCCAGCCCCATTCTGGAGGTGGGAAGAGTGGCCCTGGAGGGACAGAGACTCCCTCCTCTTTCCACTGTCTTCTGGGTGTCCAATCTCCCAGCCCCCAGGTCCCGGGAGCTCAGCACCATCCTGCCCTGCCCACAACCAGCCTCCTGCCTGGGACCTCCCGGCCCAAGAAGGCCACGCAGAGCCACCAAGGCCTGAACAGTACACAGTACCTGGGACCGGCTGTCCAAGCCTGCTGGGAAAGCTGGGGCTGGGAATTCCACAGCCACACCCAGTGATTGCCCGACTCCTCTCCCCACCACCCCAGATCCCCAGGCAGCTCCCCAGGCCCAGACTCCCCAGCCCGACTGACCTTGGCCTCCAGTGTGGTCAGTCGCTCACTCATGTCACTGAGCCGGGTGCAGTTCATGCATTCTGAAAGAGAAGAGGAACTAATATGAAAGCAGACTGTAGACCGTAGGAAGAGAGCAGCCCAGTCACCAGGATAGCCTCTGGGCAGGCGGGCAAGCAGAAACATCTCCAGTCATTTTGCCTGGAAAACTCCTATTCATCCTTCAAAGCCTTACCCTCAGAGACCCCTCCTCCATGCAGCCTGTTGGACCACTGAGTCTCCCTTCTGAGCACGCACAGTACACTGTACTGTCTGTTTATTCAGACAAGGTGATGCCGTGAGCTGGTGAGCACCATGAAGGCAGGGGTCTTTTTCTATTTTGTTCACCCATGAGTCTCAGTGCCTGGCACAAAGCAGGGACTCAAAAAATATCTGACAATTGATGAACAGATAGTGAGGTGGGCCCCGACTTTGAGAACCAGAGTTGGGCTAATAGACACAGACTGGGAAAGGGATGCCAAAGCCAGTCCAGTCGGGGTCGGGGGGAGGGCAATCAAGGAGGATGTCCTGGAGGCAATGGCATCAAAGATGAGACCTGAGGAATGCACAATAACTGGCCAGGTTCAGCAGAGAGAAGAGCAAATGCATTCTAAAAGAAAAAGAAATGCATTCTGAAAGATTGCATTTTCCCAGGCGAGAGGAGAGTGAGAACAGGGCAGGTTGGCCAACTGGGAACACATTTGGGGGCCGCCAAGGCTGGAAAGGTCAAGGAGCTCTAACACCAGGGGCCTGGGAAGGGCTGTGGCAGTGTCCGTAGGTCACTGGAGGGTCTTAGGCGGGTGAAATTCAAGGTCAGATTTGCATTTGCAGATGCTCGCTCTGGCAGCAGAGCGTGCAGTGGGTGGAAGTGGGAGGGACTGGAGCCCGGAAGGCCAATTAGGAGCCTACTGATGCTGACCCCGCCCAAGCACACATCTCTCTGGGCTGTAATTATCTTTTAATGTCTGTCTCCCCGGAGGCCCGAGACCTGGAGCTCTTTAATGACGAAATAGACGGTTCAAAGCTGTTCTAAAGAGCTTTTATTGCTCTAGAAGTCAGGGGATGCCTGAAGTCTCTCTTTCCTCAGCTCAGTTCAAAGCCTGACCCTGTACGATCCGCATCCCTTGTTAAACAGACGCCTAGGAGATATTTGGGTAACTGAATAGCTCCCACTCGGTGCGCTGCGGCTGACCATGGTGCTGCTTGGGAGTGGTGAGAGCTGCAGCCCATGCGTACAGTCCACGGCCCCCCAACACTGTCAGCCTCCCCCTTGTTCTTGGAGATATCCCTGTCTTTGTTTCCGAATGCAAACCACCTTGAAATGTTCCCCGTCCTTAAAAAAAAAAGGCGACTCCTCTGCAACAGATGTTTGGGGAGAAACCACGGGTGGTCGGGGGAGTCTTAGACCCTGGTAATAGGTGGTCGAGGCTGTACCCTCAGGGTGCTCAGTCTCCGGTCAAGAGGGGACAACACCCTACTCTCTGCTCCCCAGCGACACGTGGCCTAGCAGAGGGCCCCCCTCCCTGCTTCCCTCCCTTCTACCCCTGGCTGGCCCAAGTCAGTGATTTATAAGCATTTGTTAAGGAATAGAACTCTTTCTCCTCCATAAAACCTTGTCAGTACCTCTGATGCATAAAACAGATTAAAGACTGAGGTATAAACACTGAACATTCAAACAACTAGAAGAATATATACAGTTTTCTGACTCGGACCAGACAGGACTTCACCAAAGACACACGATACAGGGATGTGGCTTTCTGGTTAAACATGGTGGATTGAACACAGGTTCCCTTCTGTTTTCTCTCAGGAAAGGGCTGATAAAGAAATAAAAAGGTAGGCCGGGCGCGATGGCTCACGCCTGTAATCCCAGCACTTTTGGAGGCTGAGGCAGGCAGATACACAAGGTCAGGAGATCAAGACCATCCTGGCTAACACGGTGAAACCCTATCTCTACTAAAAAATACAAAAAAATTAGCCGGGTATGGTGGCGGGTGCCTGTAGTCCCAGCTAATCGGGAGACTGAGGCAGGAGAATGGCGTGAACCCGGGAGGCAGAGCTTGCAGTGAGCTGAGATCCGGCCACTGCACTCCAGTCTGGGCGACACAGCGAGACTCCGTCTCAAAACAAAACAAAACAAAACAAAACAAGAAATAAAAAAGTATAAAATCCGCAAAGCAAAGGGAAAGGCGGAGGGACCTCCTGGCAGATGAACAATGCAAATACTATTTTGCAAGCTGCACGCAGCCAGGTGCGCCAGCCAGTCTTGCAAACCCAAGGTAGGGATGGAAACTGGGAGCCACTGGCTCTCCTGGGGCTCAAGATGTCCCAGATGGGGCAGGGGAGGGAGTCCTCCCTGGAAACAGGGACCCGCCGAAGAGGAAAGACCCACTGACACTGACATTTGGGGACGTCCCTGATGAAATGGCGGAGTCCCTAAAAGACCAGCCTCTGTGAAGTCCCCAGTCAACAAGGCCCTGGCGTCCAGGGTGCTTTCAGTGCCTGCTTTTATTTTTATTTTTTTAAAACAGAGTCTCACTCTGTCACCCAGGCTGGAGTACAGTGACGCAAACTTGCTCACTGCAACCTCCACCTCCCAGGTTCAAGTGATTCTCCTGCCTCAGCCTCTCGGGTAGCTGGGACTACAGGCATGCACCACCACACCCGGCTAGTTTTGTATTTTTAGTAGAGACGGGGTTTTACCATGTTGGCCAGGCTGGTCTTGAACTTCTGACCTCAAGGGATCCACCCACCTCAGCCTCCCAAAGTGCTGGGATTACAGGTGAGAGCCACCGCGCCCAGCCTAGTGCCTTCCTCTTAAACTTACACAACCAATGATTCCTGCAGTGCTAAAAGAAGTCCTTAATGGGAAAGGCAGAGATCAAAATGAACAGGGTTCCATTTGTTCACCTATCTACCCACCCACCCAGCGACCCATCCTACAGCTCATGCTACCCCCGCCCTAAACACCCCCATCTACCCACCTATACATTCACCCTGCTCCCCATCTGTCCACCTCCTCTCCTCTACCTCCAATCATCTCTCATCTACCCGAAGGCTCTGGGATGTTCCTGTGACTGGATGACACTGTGTCAACACTCTAATACTGGTGAGGAGAGGGGCGGGGCTGCACAGACCCAAATACCTGCCTTCAGGGTTGTTTGCTTGAAAGCAGAGATCCATGACCCTTCTCTAGTAGTTGTGTCCTGCGGGTTGACCAGGATCACTTGGAAAAAGCAAGATGGAACCTAAGTGTCCATCAGTGGTGGATCGGATAAAGGAAACAAGGTACATATACACTGTGGAATATTACACAGCCATGAAAAGGAATGAAATCATGCCCTTTGCAGCAACATGGATGTAGCTGGATGTTGTCATTCTGAGTGAACAAACTCAGAAGCAGAAGATCAAATACTGCATGTTCTCACTTATAAGTAGGAGCTGAACAAGGGGTATACATGGACATAAAGATGGGGTATGACGATTGAAAAGTGATCTATCTGGTACAGTGCTCGACATTTGGGTAATGAGGCTGGGCACGGTGGCTCACGCCTGTAATCTCGGCACTTTGGGAGGCTGAGGTGAGAGGATCACCTGAGATCAGGAGTTCAAGATCAGCCTGACCAACATGGTGAAACCCCGTCTCTACTAAAAATACAACTATTAGCCAGGCGTGGTGGCAGATGCCTAAAATCCCAACTACTCAGGAGGCTGAGGCATGAGGATCGCTTGAATCCGGGAGGCAGAGGTTGCGGTGAGCCAAGATCGAGCCATTGCACTCCAGCATGGCCAACAGAGCAAAACTCCGCCTCAAAAACAAAAAACCAAAAACATTTGGGTGATGGGTACACTAGAGGTCCAATCCCTACTATTATGCATATAACAAACAAGTACATGTAATCCCCTGAATCTAACATAAAGTAATTTTCTTTTGAGACAGAGTCTTGCTCTATTGCCTGGGCTGGAGTGCAGTGGTGCAATCTTGTCTCACTGAAACCTTTGCCACCTGGGTTCAAGCGATTCTCCTGCCTCAGCCTCCCAAGTAGCTGGGACTACAGTCATGTGCCACCATGCCTGGCTAATTTTTGTATTTTTAGTAGAGACAGGGTTTCACCATGTTGACCAGGCTGGTCTCAAACTCCTGACCTCAAGTGATCCACCCAGCTCAGCCTCCCAAACAGCTGAGATGACAGGCATGAGCCACAGCACCTAGTCTTAAAACAAAATAACATATTTTAAAAAGAAAAGAAGGATGGGTGTGGTGGCTCATGCCTGGGATCCTCGTACTTTGGGAGGTTGAGATGAGAGGATTTTGGAGGTTGAGATGAGAGGCTTGAGCCCAGGAGTTCGAGATCAGCCTGGTTAACATAGTGAGACCCTGTCTGTACAAAAAAATACAAAAATTAGCCAGGCATGGTGGTGCGTGCCTGTAGTCTCAGCTACTTGGGAGGCTGAGGCGGGAGGATCGCTTGAGTCCAGGAGCCCGAGACCAGCCTGGACAACGTGGTGAAACTCCTTCTCTACAAAAAAATACAAGAATTAGCAGGGATTGTGGCATGTCCCTGTAGTCCCAGCTACTTAGGAGGCTGAGGCAGGAGGATCACCTGAGTCCAGAAGGTTGAGGCTGCAGTGAACCATGTTGGCGCCATTGCACAACAGTCTGGGCAACAGAGCGAGACCCTGTCAGAGAGGGGAGGGGAAGGAGGGAAGGACGGGGCGGTGAATGAAAAGCACCTCTCCAGCCACACAGGAAGACACTACTCCACCCTTGGGGCCTGAGGGAAGAGGAGGAGGAGGTGGACATGGGGAAGTTACAAATGACAGCCCTGGTCTGTCCAGGAACTCCGGGCAAACTGCACAATCTGAAGGCTTTTAGGGGCCTTGAGCAGAGCGTTTCCAGGGCCTGAGGCAACAATTAGGACCTGCAGGTCCCTCCCCCTGCAGGGCGGGAAGGTCAGTGGACGGAGGGAGATGCCCGGCTCTCGTAAATACCTATTTCTAGAAATTGTGTTGGGCCTGGGCCCAGTTTTCTCTGGCACTGGGCACCCTGCTTGGCAGGTGAGGAGCAGCTTGGCCAACGGTGGACATGAGGGTTGTGGGGTGGGTCCAGCTCCCCAGCTGTGGTGAGGCCCAGGAGGCCCAGCCAGCTCTGACTCGCCACACCACCCCCATCCCCGGCAGGCACTCGAGAACCGGACGGGATTTTCATTCCCTTGGCGTCTGTCATTGACAGGCAATTAAAGCATGTTTGTTTAACTTTCTCTGATTATTCACTGGAGTGCTGGAAACATGGAAATACTGAGGGGGATGCTGATCCTGTCCCCTCCTGGCTCTGACTGGAGGAGGCCCTGCCCGAACTACCTACTGTGTGGTCTCTAACCTTCTGGGATTATGAAGGGTCCCACGTGTCCTGCCCCTTCGAGAACACACTGGCCCTGGAGCACCTGGGGCCACAGTGCCTTTCCCAGTGTCTAGGACCCATGCGGGGAAAACCTTTGCCAATAGGTGTATGTTGGAAGTGTCAGTGTACCAGGCAAACCATTGTGTGTTTGTGGATGCAGAAGCACATGTGTGTGAAACAGACAGGCTGGACGCAGTGGCTCACATCTGTAATCCCAGCACTTTAGGAGGCTGAGGCAGGAGGATCACCTGAGTCCAGAAGGTTGAGGCTGCAGTGAACCATGTTGGCGCCATTGCACAACAGTCTGGGCAACAGAGCGAGACCCTGTCAGAGAGGGGAGGGAGAAGAGGGGAGAGGAGGGGAGGGGAAAGGAGGGGAGGGGAGGAAAGGGGAGGGGAAGGGAGGGGATGGAAGGGGCGGTGAATGAAAAGCACCTCTCCAGCCACACAGGAAGACACTACTCCACCCTTGGGGCCTGAGGGAAGAGGAGGAGGAGGTGGACATGGGGAAGTTACAAATGACAGCCCTGGTCTGTCCAGGAACTCCGGGCAAACTGCACAATCTGAAGGCTTTTAGGGGCCTTGAGCAGAGCGTTTCCAGGGCCTGAGGCAACAATTAGGACCTGCAGGTCCCTCCCCCTGCAGGGCGGGAAGGTCAGTGGACGGAGGGAGATGCCCGGCTCTCGTAAATACCTATTTCTAGAAATTGTGTTGGGCCTGGGCCCAGTTTTCTCTGGCACTGGGCACCCTGCTTGGCAGGTGAGGAGCAGCTTGGCCAACGGTGGACATGAGGGTTGTGGGGTGGGTCCAGCTCCCCAGCTGTGGTGAGGCCCAGGAGGCCCAGCCAGCTCTGACTCGCCACACCACCCCCATCCCCGGCAGGCACTCGAGAACCGGACGGGATTTTCATTCCCTTGGCGTCTGTCATTGACAGGCAATTAAAGCATGTTTGTTTAACTTTCTCTGATTATTCACTGGAGTGCTGGAAACATGGAAATACTGAGGGGGATGCTGATCCTGTCCCCTCCTGGCTCTGACTGGAGGAGGCCCTGCCCGAACTACCTACTGTGTGGTCTCTAACCTTCTGGGATTATGAAGGGTCCCACGTGTCCTGCCCCTTCGAGAACACACTGGCCCTGGAGCACCTGGGGCCACAGTGCCTTTCCCAGTGTCTAGGACCCATGCGGGGAAAACCTTTGCCAATAGGTGTATGTTGGAAGTGTCAGTGTACCAGGCAAACCATTGTGTGTTTGTGGATGCAGAAGCACATGTGTGTGAAACAGACAGGCTGGACGCAGTGGCTCACATCTGTAATCCCAGCACTTTAGGAGGCTGAGGCGGGCGGATCACGAGGTTAAGAGATCAAGACCAGCCTGGCCAACATGGTGAAACCCTGTCTCTACTAAAAATACAAAAAGAAAATCAGCTGGACGTGGTGGTGGGCGCCTGTAATTTCAGCTATTCGGGAGGCTGAGGCAGGAGAATCGCTTGAACCTGGGACGCAGAGGTTGCAGTGAGCCGAGATTGCGCCACTGCACTTCAGCCTGTTGACAGAGCAAGACTCCATCTCAAAAAGAGAAAAAAAGAAAAAGAAAAAAGAAAAAAAAAAGAAAGAGACAGACAGAGACATAGAGAGAGAGCAGGCCAGGTGGGATGGCTCATGCGTGTCATCCTAGCATTTTAGGAGGTCAAGGTGGGAGGATAGCTTAGGCCTAGGAGTTCGAGACCAGTCTGGGCAACATGGCAGGATCCCGTCTCTAGAAAACATTTAAAAATTGGCTGGATGTGGTGGCGTGTGCCTGTAATCCTAGCTACTCAGGAGGCTGAGGTGGGAGGATTGCTTGAGCCTGGGAGGTGGAGGCTGCAGTGAGTTGTGATTGCGCCACTGCACTCCAGCCTGGGCTGGAGATGCAGTGTCCTTTTGAGATGCTGTCTCAAAAGAGAGAGAGAGAGAGTTGATTGTGTGGTGTGTTCATTGTAAAGAGAACCATAGAGACCTGGTTCTAAGTCGGCCAGGAACTCGCTGTGTGGCTTGAGACGCCCTCTCTCTCTCCACACCTCAGTTTTCCCATCTATAAAAGGGGTTTACACTGGATCAGCTCCAGAGGCCTCAGGCTCCAGGACTCTTCACTCTTGCCACTGGTGACCTTCTCCTCGGCCTCTTACTTCCGGGCTCTGCCCACCCACTGCAGGATGACAGTTGCCAAATCCAGCTGCCATCTGCCTTTGGTCAGCATTGCTCCTGTTGATGGCTCTGCTCCCAGAATGCAGGACCCACCTTCCAAATGAGGCTGGATTCCCAAGGCCTGGGCCCTGAGAGGGGATTTGCAGATAGGGCAGGAGTCGGTTATTGCAGGGAAATGTAAAGAGGCAGCCGGAGTCTATTTGGGCCACAAGACGCCAGTGGGAGGCAAGGCACATGGATGGTCCTGTCCCCAGAGGCCCGGCTCCCTCTGTGAGAGGTCTCAGAGAGTGGTCTGCAGGCAGAGGGCATGTGCAGGGTGGGTGTCCCCAGTAGGCCACCCCAACCAGGGCCCAGTTGGAGGAGATCCTAAAAATCTACCCAGAAGGCTGGGCTTGATGGCTCATGCCTATAATCCCAGCATTTCGAGAGTCTGAGGAGGGCGGATCACCTGAGGTTGGGAGTTCGAGACCAGCCTGGCCAACATAGTGAAATCCCATCTCTACTGAAAATACAAAAATTAGCTGGGTGTGGTGGTGGGCGCCTGTAATCCCAGCTATTCGGGAGGCTGAGGCAGGAGAATCGCTTGAATCTCGGAGGCGGAGGTTGCAGTGAGCTGAGATCATGCCATTGCACTCTAGCCTGGGCAACAAGAGCGAAACTCCATCTCAAAAAAAAAGAAAAATCCATCCAGAGAACTTTGACCCCAGCCAAGACTCCCGGACCCCGTTAGGGGAAGAAAACTCCAAGGAGGTCACTGGGGTCAGTTGCTGTGGGGATGAGGTTGGGAACAGGCCAGTTAGGTTGGCCGTGAGTGCTCACAGGGGACCACAGGAATGAGGAAGTCCACGGTGGACTCAGTTTCCCCAATGTGACAGAAGACAGAAGACAGAAAACAGCTAGGCTGAGCCTAACACAAATACATCAGGCACCTTTCCAGGCTACAATGCACAGGGTCTTCCCACTCCACTCAAGAGGTCTGTTTCAGGACGCACATTCTTTCTGGTCTCCCTCTTCCCCCTTCTGGAGGTCACTAAGGGCCTTCCTCTACTGGTCAGACTTTGGTCACCTCACCCTCTGCTAGAAACACGGAACAGCCCCCACTGACCTGAGGAAAAAGTCCTTGGCATGGCTAAGCTTAGTGCCCCTGTCTGCCCTGGTCTCTCACCATCACACCTGCCAGCCAGGCCAGTACCATAGTGAGGCCACATCCCATCCCACCAGGCCACACCCTCCCAGCTAGGCCATGGCCCCTCCAACCAGGCCCATTCCCTCCAGCAAGGTCACTCCTCCTCTAGCCAGACCACACCTCCTCCAGACAGGCCATGCTCCCTCCAGGCCAAGGCCCCAACTAGGCTACATTCCCCTCTAACGAGGCCACACCCCCTCCAGCCAGATCATTCCTCTTTCAGCCAAGCCGTGCTCTCTCCAGCCAGGCCATGCCGCCTCCAGCCAGGTCATGCCCCTCCCGCAGGCCACACTCTCCCAATTAGACTATGTCCCCTCCAACCAGGCCACATCCCCTCCAGCAAGGCGACACCTCCTCCAGCCAGACTATTCCTCTTTCAGCCAGGCCATGCCCACCAGTCAAGGCCAGGCCTCCTCCAGCCAGACAACACCCCCTCCAGCCAGACCACACCTGCTCCAGCCAGACCACGCCTCCTCCAGCCAGACCACGCCTCCTCCAGCCAGGCCACGCCTCCTCCAGCCAGGCCATGCCCTGGAGCATTCCCCAGTCTCCAACCTTTGCACACATAGTTCCTTCCTCTGGACAGTCCTATTCCCTACCTCCCCCTCTGTTTCGCAGTTCATCCTTAAAAACGCAGTTCCGGCCGGGCATGGTGGCTCATGCCTTCCATCCCAGCACTTTGGGAGGCCGAGGCGGGCAGATCATCTGAGGTCAGGAGTTCGAGACCAGCCTGGCCAACATGGTGAAACCCTGTCTACTAAAAATACTCGGGAGGCTGAGGCAGGAGAATCGCTTCAACCCAGGAGGCAGAGGTTGCAGTGAGCCGAGATCGCACCATTGCACTCCAGCCTGGACAACAAGAGCGAAATACCATCTCAAAAAAAAAAAAAAAGAAAGAAAGAAAAAGAAAAGAAAGAAAATGCAGTTCTGCTCCAGCTAAAAAAGATACCATGGCAAATAGGAGGGCAGTATAGCCTACTGTAGCTGTTCCCAAGGAGAGTGGCTGGATCCCCATTATCAAAATCCCATTAAGAGGTGAGTCAACCGGGTAGCATCGGGGTGTCAGTGTAAAGATTGGACTGCCATGTAGGGGAGGGGTCAAAGGAAGAAAGTCTCTAAATGTTTTGGTCACTTTCTAACTTAAGTAAGAATGAAGTCGGAAGCCGGGCTCGGTGGCTCACACCTATAATTCCAGCACTTTGGGAAGCTGAGGAGGGCGGATCATGATGTAAGGAGATTGAGACCATCCTGGCTAACACAATGAAACCCCGTTTCTATTAAAAATACAAAAAATTAGCCAGGTGTGGTGGCACACGCCTGTAGTCCCAGCTATTCACTCAGGAGGCTGAGGCAGGAGAATTGCTTGAACCCGGGAGGCAGAGGTTGTAGTGAGCCGAGATCATGCCACTGTACTCCAGCCCGGGTGACAGAGTGAGACTCTGCCTCAACAACAACAACAACAACAAAAAGAATGAAGTCAAACTGTGGATACTGAGTGGGAATTTACCTTAGCACTTGTGCCCCACCTGGCTCTTAGAAAGCTGGCATCAAGGGCCATGCCACACACTCACAAATCATAAGATTCACAAGATTCTTCTCTGGGGCACCAATTCTCAATGTGATATGAAAGCAAGTGCCTGGACCATGATGGGCGTGGACAAAGTCTGTCTATAACCCTGGGGGTTCTGCTGACTTGGCTGGCAGAGTCTGTCTTTCTCCCTCTCTGCCTCCACATCCAACCCTTATTCAAGGTTGATGCATCTTGCACCATGGCTGGACCACAGGCCAAAGCATCTTTCCCTCAGCAAGATCTAATGAAAAACTACTATTATGGAATTATTAAGTTAGTTTAGCAAGGTGGCTGGAATACAAAGACAGTTTATAAAATTCAACCATATTCCTACATACAACAAGCAAATAGAAAATGAAATTAAACGATACCATGTACAAAAGCATCATAAAGTATGAAATTACATAGGACTGAATCTACCGAAAACTATAAAACATCACTGAGAGAAATTAAATAAGAACGAAATAAATGGAAAGATATACTATGTTCATGGATTGGAAGACTCAATATTATAAAGATGTTAATTCTCTCCATCCCAGTAAAAATTGCAGCTGCTGTGTGACACTAGTATATTGAACATGTCAGTGTCTATACCAGTTGGTTGGTGTGTTACTCTGGGACATCAAACATGTCAGGTTTACACCGCTGGAAACAACAGAGCATTTTCTGGCTGTAGGTGCCTGATAAATTGTCTTGATTTTCCTTTGTAACTCAACTGTAAAGAAGGTTTTTTCCTTAACAGTAGGGGGAGTGTGGGTGATTAATCATTGATGTTGCTGTAATAGTCTTTTTTTTTTTTTTTTTGAGCCGAGATTGCGCCACTGCACTCCAGCCTGGGTCACAGAGCAAGACCCTGTCTCGAGGGGAAAGAAAAAGAATTTGTGGCTCCTGATTGCTTTAACCACCTTGGAAACCTCGGGAGTGAGTGAATTAGAACTGTAACATCCGGGACATCTCCCGAAAAGGTGCATGAGCATTAGTGCCTGGATCCTGATGCCTCCCGGGGCCATGTCTGTACCTGTGTTACCTGCCAGACAGACGACCTGGAGATGAGTTTAGCTCACCTCTTCTGGACGGGCAAGTGTAACAGGTCATGGCAGGTCTGTTTGATTAAATTAATATATTAATTTATCAGCAGCACTGTTCCATAGACCAGCTTTTCTTCAGACCAGCCATGAATAGGAGACGTCCCCAGAATCAACGGTGTGAGTATAGAGGACGAGAATCTTTCAGGATTAAGTACTTCTTGGTTCTCCATTGGGGACAGATTGGGGTCCCCACAGCTGGGGACGCTTGGAGAAGGGCAGCCGGGTTACAGTTTGCTCAGTGGAGGATTTCAAGTCTTCCAGGAATGTCCCTCAGGACTTGACAGGGATTTCATCACAACAGAAATAAGTGATCAGTTCCAGCAGTTGTCTGGGGAGCGAGGATACCAGGAGAGGAACATCACTGTACATGTTTATCTTGCCGGTTTCAGCAATTCAATTGCTTCTCTTGGGTGGATTTCTGAAGATCGCATTGTTCATCTGAAGTTATTGCTTCAAGTGCTCTAACCCTTTTTTCCTCATCCAGAAAGAAATCATAAATAACTCCAGGGCCCATAAAGCTGGAGTGCAGTGGCCGGATCTCAGCTCACTGCAAGCTCCGCCTCCCAGGTTCATGCCATTATTCTGCCTCAGCCTCACGAGTAGCTGAGATTACAGCCGCCCACCACCATGACCGGCTAATTTTTTGTATTTTTAGTAGAGACAGGGTTTTACCATGTTGGTCAGGCTGGTCTCGAACTCCTGACCTAAAGTGATCTGCCCGCTTCAGCCTCCCAAAGTGTTGGGATTACAGGTGTGAGGCACTGTACCCAGTCACAATTGTTGTTTTTGAAAATAAATTTATATATATACACATATATCTTCTTCTCAGTTGATCTATAGAGTCAATGCAATCCCATTCAAAATCCCAGTAGGCTTTTTTTCTTTGGTGCAAATTGTCAGATTGATTCCAAAATGTATATGAAAATACGAATGTCCAAGACTAGTCAAGGCAGTCTTGAAGAAGAACAACAATGAAAGATTTATACTACTAGAATTGAGACCTTGTTACAGAACTACAGCACTTAAGACACTGAATTATTGGTGCAAAGTTAGACAAATAGATCTGCATTTACACAATCGCTGGGCTTATGAAAAAGGTACAAATGCAGTACAGAAGAGAAAGGATAGACATATCAATAAATTGTGCTGGTCAACCTGATATCCAAATGGAAAAGAAAAATAAAAGGATCTGACCCCTAATCCACACCAAATACGAGTCAATTGGGTTGTAGATCTAAATGTAAAGGGTAAAACAATACAACATTTAGAAGAAAATGTAGGTGACTACCTGTATGACCTCAGAACGGAGTTCTTAAGCAGGATGCAAAAAGTGCTCCCATTTTTAAAAACTGATAAAGTAGACCACATTAAAATTAAGAATCTCTCAGGCTGGGTGCAGTGGCTCACGCCTGTAATCCAAGCACTTTGGGAGGCCAAGGTGGGTGGATCACTTGAGGTCAGGAGTTCGAGACCAGCCTGGCCAACATGGTGAAACCCCGTCTCTACTAAAAATTCAAAATTAGCGGGGTGTGGTGGTGTGTGCCTGTAATCCCAACAACTCAGGAGGCTGAGGCAGGAGAATGGCTGGAACCTGGGAGGCGGAGGTTGTGGTGAGCCAAGACCATGCCATTGTACTCCAGTCTGGGCAACAAGAGCGAAACTCTGTCTCAAAAAAAAAAAAAAAAGAATTTCACCATTAAGAGAATGGATGAAGAAGTATATCACCAACTGGAAGAGGATTCTTAGAATATGTATATGCACAAAATGAGAGCTCCAAATGGCCAATGATCATATGAAGAGGGGGTCAAGTTCATTTGCTATATCAGGGAAATTTAAATTAAACCACAGTGTGATACTCCCACATACCCACTAGAATGGCTGATATTAAGAAGACTAACAGTTACTCTTTTTTTTTATTTTTAAACAAGTATTAGAGGGGATGCGGAGTAACTGGAACTCTTATACACTGCAGGTGGGAGTATCAATGGTACAACCAGTTTTTTTTTATTTTTTTTTATTTTTTTATTTTTTGAGATGGAGTCTTGCTCTGTCGCCCAGGCTGGAGTGCAGTGGCCGGATCTCAGCTCACTACAAGCTGTGCCTCCCAGGTTCACGCCATTCTCCTGCCTCAGCCTCCCGAGTAGCTGGGACTACAGGCGCCCGCCACCTCGCCCAGCTAGTTTTTTGTATTTTTTTAGTAGAGACAGGGTTTCACCGTGTTAGCCAGGATGGTCTCGATCTCCTGACCTCGTGATCCACCCGTCTCGGCCTCCCAAAGTGCTGGGATTACAGGCTTGAGCCACCGCGCCCGGCCTACAACCACTTTTAAAAACACTTTGGCAGTCTCTAATAAGGCTGAATACAAGCCCACTCTATGACCAAACAACTCCATTCCCGGATATCTCCTCCCTTCCCATGATAACACCAGCCAGGATATAATAAACTTCAGCATCAAATGTCTTCCTGATCTCTCTCTTAAGTCCCTGCTACCCCGGTTGAAGCCCCTTTCTGCTTTTTCTAGACTTAGTGGAAATGGGAAATAGTCGCTGGGGGCTGCAGGAGAAGCTGTTCCCAAGCACGGTGAGGAAGCCTCACCAGATGCCTGATTTTGATCTTAGACTTCCCAGCCCCCAGATCTGTGAGGAAATAAACTTCTGTCCATATAAATTACCCAGTGTCCAATATTTTGTTCTAGTAGTACAAAATAGACTGAGACAGATGGTTATACGAAAAGTTATCCCATTCAGAGGGCTAAATGCTGTAAGCCAGTTGGGCACAGGGTGCATGGCAATTGGCGAGAAGGTGGGTGCCTACGTTCCCTTGGAGTGGTCAAGGAAGGCTTCCTGGAGGAGGTGGTGCTTAAGTAGGAGACAGCTGACCAATGCAGGTGTGAGGGAGGGTTGGGAGCCACTTCCAGATGAGAGACAAGACATGTACAAAATTCATTCATAGAATGAATAAGTATGTTCACCGAAAGGCATGCACAAGAATGTTCATGGCAGCAGTGCTCAGAATAACCCAAAATTAGAAACAACCCAAATTCCTATTAATGGCCAACTGGATAAATAAATTGTATATTCACAAAATGAAATGCAACACAGTCATAACAGTAGGCAAACCACACGCAACAGTGTGGACAAGTCTCACAGAACATAATGTCAGGTGAAAGAGGACAGACTCAAATGAGTGTCTACTGTCTGATTCCATTTATCTGAAGTTCAGAAACAAGCAGAAGAGTCTAAGGTGTTGGAATTCAGGTGAGTGGTTACCTGTGGGGAGAGTCACGATTGAAAAAGGCAAGAAGAGGGCTTTCAAGGTCATGAGAACGTTCCTTGTTAATGTGGGTGCTGGTTACACAGGCATGATCGGTCTGTAATAAACATGCCAAAGTGATCTCTTAATTGTCCTAAAATGCCAATCCAACCTTGTCACCCTATGTGCTGCTGCTGTGGGCTACTTGCCCTGCTCTGTGCACCTCTTGCTCTCCTAAGCCTTTACCAGTCTTGTACTCTCATCTAGAAATGGCCCCCAACCCTCCCTCACACCTGCATTGGTCAGCTAGCACCACCTCCTTCAGGAAGCCTTCCTTGATCACCCCAAGGGGACTTAGGGACCCACCTTCTCACCAACTGCCACGCACCCTGGACACAACTGGCTGACAGAATTTAGCACCCTGGATGGAATCACTTTTTGTATATCCACCTGTCTCAGTTTATTTTGCATTATGAGAACCAAATACCTGAGATTGGATAATATGGTTTAGCTCTGTGTCCCCACCCAAATCTCATCTTGAATTGTAATCCCCATGTATCAAGGGAGGGACATGGTGGGAGGTGACTGGATCATGGGGGTGGTCTCCCCGTGCTGTTTTTGTGATAGTGAAGGAGTTCTCATGAGATCTGATGGTTTAAAAAGTGGCAGTTTCCCCTGCACATGTTCTCTCTCCTGCTGCCTTGTGAAGACATGCCTTGCTTCCCCTTTGCCTTCCACCATGATTGTAAATTTTCTGAGGCCTCCCCAGCCACGTAGAATTGGGAGTCAGTTGGGCCTCTTTTCTTTGTAAATTACCCAGTCTGAGGTAGTATCTTTATAGCAGTGTGAAGACGGACTAATACGCTGGGTAATTTATAAAGAACAGAAGTTTATTTCCTCGCAGCTCTAGGGGCTGGGAAGTCCAAGATCAAGATCAGCCATCTGGTGAGGCTTCCTTACCGTGCATGGGAACTGCTTCTCCCTGCAGCCCCCAGCAGCTGTTTCCCATTTCCACTAAGTGCAGAAAAAACATAAAGGGGTTTATAGAGAGAGTCAGAGCCCTGCTGCTGGGGAAGGAGCACAGGAGGGGAGCATGAGGAAGACCACTCCACATGTCCACCTGCTGGAGCAAAAACATGCAAGAACACGGGTGTGTGTGTGTGTGTGTGTGTGTGTGTGAGTGTGTGTGTGCTTGTCTGTCTACCTGGTTCTTTTCCTCCCATCTTTGTCTCCTGAGTAGCTGGGAGTACAGGCGTGCACCACCACGCCTAGCTAATTTAAAAAAAAAATTTTTTTTGTAGAGACGAAGTCTCACTGTGTTGCCCAGGCTGGTCCTGTCTCCTGGCCTCAAGCGATCCTCCCACCTCAGCCTTCCAAAGTGTAGGGATTACAGGCATAAGCCATTGCACTTGGCCAGTTCTTAAATGAGTCTCTCTCCAAAATGATTTGACTATAAAAAGGCTCTGCTATCAGGAGGCTGGGAGGGTCCCCAAGGTCCCCGTGTTCTGCACTGTCTCTAGCTGAGCTGCCCTGCCTGCCCCAGGCAGGTGTTGAATGGGCTTGACTCAAGAGCATACCCTGGGACCTTCAGACCCCATCTTCAGCTTATGATGCTCCTGGGGGACTTCTGGACGTAGCAGTGGTGGTCTCTACTCAGCATGCACGCAGAGAGCTTGTTCTTTCCTGCACATCCTCCCGGATAAACAGCTGGGACTGAGGATAAGGGCACTCCCTGCAGGCTGAAGGTAAAGATCTGGACCAGGCAATAGACCAGGGGATTATTGCCCCATTTTATTGTGGAGGAAAACTGAGGGCCACTGAGAGGGAGCAGATGAGCTGAAACGGAACCAGGGCATCTGGCTGCTCATCCTGTAGACCTGCCTGGACCAGAGGGCCTGGGATGCTTCACGGGGGATCATGTTTCACCATGGAAGCTTGAGAACAAGCCGCCGTGATGTGATCCATCTGCTCTCAGCAAGCAAAACTCAGCTCCTTTTCCTGAGGAGAGAGGAGGGAACACTGGACGCCCAGATGACATGACTTCTAGCTCCAGTAGTTACTGTCTCAGAATGATGAGGTTGAATGGGCTTTTTTTTTTTTTTTTTTTTTGAGACAGAGTCTCGCGCTGTCGCCCAGGCTGGAGTGGAGTGCAGTGGCCGGATCTCAGCTCACTACAATCCCCGACTCCCGGGTTTGCGCCATTCTCCTGCCTCAGCCTCCCGATTCGCAGGGACTACAGGCGCCCGCCACTTCGCCCGGCTATTTTTTTTGTATTTTTTAGTAGAGACGGGGTTTCACTGTGTTAGCCAGGATGGTGAATGGGCTTTAAAAGAGTGTCCAGGTGGTCCCTGCCTCTGATCTATGGGTGGCTGAGGCATAGAGAGGGTTGTGCTCTGCCAGAGGATGCACACTGCAGTTCCCAGTGCCTGACTCCACTCCCTGTTCAGTGGCCCCCACCCACGGTAGTGGCTGAGTGGGATCTCAGAAAGTGCACACACACAGAGCAGGAAGCCTGTCCCCTGGCCTTGGCAGCCTGTACAGAGTGCCAGGGAACCACCAGCAGGGCCCGGCAGCCTCTCCTTCTGCAGCTTCCTAATGCTCATTTTGGTTCCTTTTGTTGGAGAGGCTGAGGCGGGATGATCGCTTGAGCCCAGAAGTTGGTGGCTGCAGTGAGCTATGATGGCACCACTGCACTCCAGCCTGGGTCACAGAGCAAGACCCTGTCTCGAGGGGGGAAAGAAAAAAGAATTTGTGGCTCCTGATTGCTTTAACCACCTTGGAAACCTCGGGAGTGAGTGAATTAGAACTGTAACATCCGGGACATCTCCCGAAAAGGTGCATGAGCATTAGTGCCTGGATCCTGATGCCTCCCGGGGCCATGTCTGTACCTGTGTTACCTGCCAGACAGACGACCTGGAGATGAGTTTAGCTCACCTCTTCTGGACGGGCAAGTGTAACAGGTCATGGCAGGTCTGTTTGATTAAATTAATATATTAATTTATCAGCAGCACTGTTCCATAGACCAGCTTTTCTTCAGACCAGCCATGAATAGGAGACGTCCCCAGAATCAACGGTGTGAGTATAGAGGGACGAGAATCTTTCAGGATTAAGTACTTCTTGGTTCTCCATTGGGGACAGATTGGGGTCCCCACAGCTGGGGACGCTTGGAGAAGGGCAGCCGGGTTACAGTTTGCTCAGTGGAGGGATTTCAAGTCTTCCAGGAATGTCCCTCAGGACTTGACAGGGATTTCATCACAACAGAAATAAGTGATCAGTTCCAGCAGTTGTCTGGGGGAGCGAGGATACCAGGAGAGGGGAACATCACTGTACATGTTTATCTTGCCGGTTTCAGCAATTCAATTGCTTCTCTTGGGTGGATTTCTGAAGATCGCATTGTTCATCTGAAGTTATTGCTTCAAGTGCTCTAACCCTTTTTTCCTCATCCAGAAAGAAATCATAAATAACTCCAGGGCCCCGCAAAGCTGGCAGCTGGCCCCGCCCGGGCCTGAAAGATGACGCCAAGTACAGGGGGAGACGAACTCCGTGGTTCCTGACCCATTTGGACACGGGGAGTTGGCGCTGCCATTGCTCTTCATCACTGGGAAAGAATTTGTCATAATGGTGCTCCAAGCCCAAGGTCAAGGTTCAAAGGGTCATGAAACAAAGCTGGCAGCCTGGGAGCCTCCAGGCTGTGGTGGGGTGGGGAGTGGCCTGACACTGCCAGGCACTCTGAACCCCAGAGGGCTGAGAGGGGCACCCACAGCCTTGGGACTCAGTGAGGTCTCATCTTCCTGTAGCACCCACTGGTCAAGGCTCAGGAGGAGGCAATAACTTCTCAAGGAACAGACGAGGTTCCTGAAAATACAGCAAGACGCAGGCAAGGTCCTCTGGCCATTGGGGCTTTCAGAGAGAAATGGCAGCAGAGTTTTAAAACCTAAAGACAGGCTGGGCGCAGTGGCTCACACCTGTAATCCCAGTACTTTGGGAGGTAGAGGTGGGAGAATCTCTTGAGCCCAGGAGTTCAAGACTAGCCTAAGCAACTTAGCAAGACATTGTCTCTAACAGTTTTTTAGAACCAGCTAGGCATGGTGGTGCATGCCTATAGTTCCAGCTACTCGGGAGGCTGAGGTGGGAGGATCGCTTGAGCCCAGGAGATCGAAGCTGCAGTGAGTTATGATGGCGCCACTGTACACCAGCCTGGGAGACAGAGCAAGACCTCATCGCAAAAAAAAAAAAAAAGCAGGGAGAAGGGAAGCTTCCCTGACTGCAGGGGTGAAGCCTTGGAGCACCCCCACCCCATCTTCCAGCCCAGCTATCTTCTATCTCCTGGGCTCAAGATGGGCAAGAGATGGTGATATGGTTTGGCTGTGTCCTCACCCAAACCTCACCTTGAATTCCCAGGTGTTGTAGGACGGACCTGGTGGGACCTAATTGAATCATGGGGCAGGTCTTTCACGGGGAGTTCTCGTGATAGTAAGTCTCGCGATATCTGATGGTTATACGAGGGGGAGTTTCTCTGCACCCCGCACAAGCTCTCTCTGGCTGGGGAAGCCTCACAAACATGGCCTAAGGCAAGGAGGAGCAAATCACCTCGCCGTGATTGAGAGGCTCCCCCAGCCACGTGGAGCTGTAAGTTCATTCAACCTCTCTTTTTTTCTGTAAATTGCCCAATCTTGGGTATGTCTTTATCAGCAGCGTGAAAATGGACCGATACAGATGTGCAGGTCTCAGAGCCCCATTGCCCAGGTTCCTAGGCACCGAAGGGAGGAACAGGTGAAGGAGAGCCATCTACATCTCTCAGGGATGTTGCGATCACAGGGAGGCTGCCTGCTTGGTGGCATTTGGCAGCCTGGGCTCAGCCTCCCCAGGGCAGTGATGTCAGCCCAGGCACTTGGGTGCTTCTGAGCTACAGAGGAGCAGCATGACTTGCTCCTTCCCACCACATCTATTCCTCAGGGGCCACCATCTGCTGGCCAGCTGCCCCTGCCACCTCTTCTAGCCAGGAGTAGGTCTGGCTGGACTCCAGGACCCTAGGAGATGGGATGGGTGAAGGAGACAGGAAGGGAAGAATCACAAGGCGGGTGAAGGAGACTCCTTAAGTCTCAGGCTCAGACTCAGACTCAGGATCACACCTTTCCTGGCAGGAGGCGGTTGCCATGGTAACCCGAGGAGCCCTCAACAGGGCCCCTCCCCTTACCAGGCACCGACCTTCACCAAGGATGAATTTTTTCTTCCACTTGCCTGGATTTTCCAGCCTGGGAGATCACCCAGACACAATCTGGCTCTTTCTTAGGGAGACTTTCTCTGTGTCGCTGCCCTGAATAGTTCTTTAAAACACATTCAAACACCATGACGGCCTCTGTGCAGGATTTTACAGTGGTTGCCTAATACCCTAAGGCTTAGTCATCTCTCTGGACCCTGCCCCCAACACGCTGTGTGACCCTGAGAAAGTTTCTCGACTCTCTGAGCCTCAGTTGTTTGGCCCTTAAGACAAGAATGATCAAAGCTGTCTCCTGGGCCCCTGAACTGATTAGAGAATGTGGGATTAGATTGCATGGCTGAGAAAACACAGCTGTAATTTGTACTCTTATATTAAAAAGCAAATCTCACCAGGTGCACTAGCTTACGCCTGTAATCACAGCACTTTGGGAGCTGAGGCGGGAGGATTGCTTGAGCCCAGGAGTTTGAGACCAGGCTGGGCAACCTCGTGAGACCCCATCTTTAAAAAAAAAATTTTTTTTTAATTAGCCATGCATGGTGGTGCGCACCTGTAGTCCCAGCTATTCGAGAGGCTGAGGTGGGAGGATTGCTTGAGCTAAGGAGGTCAAGGCAGAAGTGAGCTATGATTATTGCCACTGCACTCCAGCCTGGGCAACAGAGCAAAACCCTCTTTCTCTCTAAAAAACAAAACAAAAACAACAAAAAAGCTAATCTCCCATACAGTTGTAAAGACAAGAAGGATCTTAGAATTATCTCACTCAGCCCTTTCTTCGTGCAGATTAGAAAAGAGATCTGGATGTTAAGTGGCTCATAGCTACAGTTACACATTTGAATGGTGGCCAACCCAGGGCTAAAACCAAGTTCACCCTCCCAGGGCAGCAACTCCTTACTTCCCCCTCAGTTATTTACACCAAAGTAAGAATTAGTCCTCAGTTCCACAGGGGCACAATGCTTTACAAAGCATCGCCTTCACCTTCCAGATGCCTGAGAGGTAGTCCTGTCCCCACAGTGAAAGACGGGAGAGAGATGGCAAAGCCCAGAAAAGGTAAGAGAGGGTCTGGCCAGGTGCAGTGATTTATGCCTATAATCTCAGCACTTTGGGAGGCCAAAGCGGGCAGATCACTGGAAGCCAAAACCTTGTCCCTACCAATAATACAAAAATTACCTGGTTGTGGTGGTGTGCGCCTGTAATCCCAGCTACTTGGGAGGCTGAGACACGAGAATCACTTGAGCCAGGGAGGCAAAGGTTGTAGCAAGCCGAGAGATCAACCCACTGCACTGTAACCTTGGCGACAGAGACTCTGTCTCAAAACAACAACAAAAAAAGTAATAAAAGCCGGGCATGGTGGCTCATGTCTGTAATCCCAGCACTTTGGGAGGCCAAGGCGGGCAGATCACTTGAGGCCAGGAGTTCGAGACCAGCCTGGCCAACACGGCAAAACCCCGTCTCTACTAAAAATACAAAAATTAGCTGAGTGTGGTGGTGCACACCTGTGGTCCTAGCTATTCGGGAGGCTGAGGCAGGAGAACTGCTTGAACTGGAAGGTGTAGGTTACAGTGAGCCGATCGCACCACTGCACTCCAGCTTAGGCGACAGAGTGAGACCCTGTCTCAAAAAAAAAAAAAAAAAAAGGTAAGAGAGGGTCTCGAATCCAGAAACACCAATCCTCCTTGATCAGAGAGGCACCATCTGTGTGCAGGTTCCAAGAAGGGGACAGAAGACTTTCTGTTCAGGCAGAGTGAGGCTACTAAATTGCGGCTCCTGTCTGACTTGTTTATGGGCACCCAGACACTGGTCTGGAGCAACGAGGAAAGCTCCTACCCCGTGGGCAGGGCTGGCGTCCACACTGGTCTAATCTCAGGCTTCTGGGAGCCCAGCTGGACTCACGAAGGCGCAGATGGGAGGACGTTCGGGCCAGAAGCAAAGCCACTGAAGGATCTGGGGACAACCAGAGGCTGGCCTCAGTGTCTGATGCCTGCTGTCTGCTCACAGCTGGGCTGGAGCGTGGGAGGAGCCGGGAAGGGAGCCTAGACCTCCCCACTTCAGCCTCTCCCAGCTTTAGGGATATGGTGGTGGCGGATGGGTAGCTGGGGACGCAGATTCTCTGCGGGGAGGAGACTGTTCAAGTACAAGGGAAGGGCAGCCTGGCCCGGTTACCCCACATCCCCTTTCTCCCTCTCTCCTGCCCCCCAGTTCTGCAGGCTGGACCCAGGCGCTGCAGCCAAAGACACATCTAGCTTTCTGGGAGGGGGGTCCTGACACCAGTGGATCACCCCCACCCACCCCAGAGCCTGGGGTAAGACCCAAACAGCACTGCCTCGCTGGCCATAGCTCACTATCCCCTGCTGTCCGGCCAGCCCCAGCTGGAAGGAATAAACTTCCCTAATGGGGTTGCTGGGGACAACCTCCGGTCCCCTGACTCCTCCAACACCCCTCCTCCTCCAGACCCCAGGGCCCAGAGAGGCAGCTGTCCAAAACCTCAGCAGCTCTGCCAATCTGGTGGGTGTGAAACAGAATCTCGTTGTGGTTTATTTTTTTATTATTTTTATTTTTTTGAGACAGAGTCTTACTCTGTCACCCAGGCTGGAGTGTAGTGGCGTGATCTTGGTTCACTGCAGCCTCTACCTCCCGGGTTCAAGCAATTCTCCTGCCTCAGCCTCCCAAAGTGCTGGGATTACGGGAGTGAGCCCAGCCTTGTTGTGGTTTAAATTTGCATTTTCCACATTGTTAATAAGGCTGGACATCTTTTCACAGGTTTTTGAGCCATTTCTGTTTCCCCATTCTGGGAAATGCCCATTCATGCCCTCGACCCGTTTTCCTATTCGCTTGTTCTGTCTTCTTCATTTTGATGCATAGGAGTTCTTTCTGCTGTATTTCCGATACCAGCCCGTCACCAATTTCATGCTTTGTGAATATCTCCTCCCAATCTGTGGTGTGTGTTTGTCTTTTGTCATAAACATTTTTCCAATTTACCTTTCATTCCTTTAATTCCACATATTGCACAGGTTAGGATCTGAAAGGCAATGCCAGGTAAAGTTGTAACAACTACCTCCGAATCCCCATTCATGACCTTAAAGGGAGGCTTCTGGCCAGGCACAGTGGCTCACACCTGTAATCCCAGCACTTTGTGAGGCTGAGACAGGTGGATCACTTGAGGCCAAGAGTTTGAGACCAGCCTGGCCAACACGGCAAAACCCGTCTCTACTAAAAATACACAAAAATTAGCTGAGTGTGGTGGTGCACACCTGTGGTCCTAGCTATTCGGGAGCCTGAGGCAGGAGAATTGCGTGAATCTGGGAGGCAGATCTTGCAGTGAGCTAAGATCACGCCACTGCACTCCAGCTTAGGCGACAGAGTGAGACCCTCTCTTTAAAAAAAAAAAAAGGTAAGAGAGGGTCTCGAATCCAGAAACACCAATCCTCCTTGATCAGAGAGGCACCATCTGTGTGCAGGTTCCAAGAAGGGGACAGAAGACTTTCTGTTCAGGCAGAGTGAGGCTACTAAATTGCGGCTCCTGTCTGACTTGTTTATGGGCACCCAGACACTGGTCTGGAGCAACGAGGAAAGCTCCTACCCCATGGGCAGGGCTGGCGTCCACACTGGTCTAATCTCAGGCTTCTGGGAGCCCAGCTGGACTCACGAAGGCGCAGATGGGAGGACGTTCGGGCCAGAAGCAAAGCCACTGAAGGAACTGGGGACAACCAGAGGCTGGCCT
>JABBCR010000351.1:0-24440 GCA_014849445.1 Cercopithecus mona
AAGAAATATCAGATAAAAACTAGAGAAGCTAGAAACTGCTTTTGTGTGCACTCATCTCACAGAAGTTAAATTTTTCTTTTCATTCAGCAGTTTGGAAACACTTTTTTTTTCCATTCTGCGAATGGGTATTTGGGAGCTCATTGAGGCCAATGTGAAAAGAAATATCCAGATAAAAACTAGAAAGAAGCTTCTGAGAAACTGCTTGTGATGTCTGCATTCATCTCATGGAGTTAAGTCTTTCTTTAGATTCAGTAGTTTGGAAACTGTTCTTTTACATTCTGCAAATGGACACTTGGGAGGTCAGTGAGGCCAATGTTGAAAAAGCAAATATCCCAGGATGAAAATTAGAGAGAAGTTATCTCAGAAACATTTGTGATGTGTGCACTCATTTCACAGAGTTAAACATTTCTTTTAATTCTGCAGTTTGGAAAAACTGTTTTTGTAGTATGTGCAAAAGAATATTTGGGATCTCATGCAGGCCTAGGGTGAAAAAGGAAACATCTTCAGGTAAACACTAGAGAGAAGCTTTCTGAGAAACTACTTTGTGATGTGTGCATTCATCTCACAGAGTTAAACCATTCTCTGAATTCAGCAGTTTGGAAACATTGTTTTTGTCCATTCTGCCAATAGACATTTGTGTGCTCTTTGAGGAGAATGGAGAAAAAGCAAATATTCCATGATAAAAACTAGAAGAAAACTGTCTGAGAAACCTCTTTGTGAAGTGTGCATTCAATTCGCCAAGAAAACCCTTTTTTTTTTATTCAGCAGTTTTGGAAATGCTATTTTTGTAGAATCTGTGAAGTGATATTTAGGAGTGTATTGAGGGGTATGGTGAAAGGGAAACATCTTCAGATAGAGACTAGAAAGAAGTTTTCTGAGGAATTGCTTTCAATGTTTTCATTCATCTCACAGAGTTAAATATGTCTTTCTATTCAGTAGATTGGAAACACTGTTTTTGTCCATTCTGCAAAAGGACATTTGGGAGCTCATTGAGGCCAATGGCATGAGAATAAATATCCCAGGATAAAAACTAGAAGGAAGCTATCTGAGAAACTGCTTTGTGATATGTGCATTCATCTCACAGAGTCAAACCTTTCTTTTCATTTGGCAGTTTGGAAATAGTATTTGTGTAGATTCTGTGAAGGGACATATTGGAGAGCATGGTAACATACAGTGAAAAAGGAAACATCTTCAAACAAAAACCAGAAAGAAACTTTCTGAGACACTGTTTTGTAATATATGCATTCAACTCATGGAGTTAAAATTTTCTGTGGCTTCAGCAGTTTGGAAGCACTGTTTTTGTCCATTCTGTCCGTGGATATTTGGGAGCTCTTTGAGGTGAATGGCAAATATCCCAGGAGAAAAAATAGAAGGAAGCTATCTGAGAAATCACTTGGAGATGTGTGCATTCATCTAGCCAAGAAAACCTCTCTTTTAATTCAGCAGGTTGAAACACTTTTGTAGAATCTGAAGGATATTTGGGTGCATTGAGGCCTATGGTGAAAGAGAAATATCTACAGATAAAAACAGGAAAGAAGCTATCTGAGAAACCCGCTTTGTGATGTGAGCATGCCTCTCACTGAATCTTTTCATTCAGCAGTTTGGAAACACTGTTTTTGTCCATTGTGTGTATGAATATTTGGGAGCTCATTGAGGCCAATGGCATAAGAGAAAATACCCCAGGATAAAAATCAGAAGGAAACTCTCTGAGAAACTGCTTTGTGATGTGTGCATTCATCTCGCAGAGTTAAACCTTTCCTTTCACTCAGCTGTTTGTAAACTCTGCTTTTGTAGAATCCACAAAGGGATATTTGGGAGTGCATAGAGACCTCTGGTGAAAAAGGAAATATCTTCAGATAAAAGCTAGAAAGAAGCTTTCTGAGAAACTGCTTTGTGATGTGTGCATTCATTGCATAGATTTAAACCTTTCTTTTCATTGAGCAGTTTGGAAACTGTTTTGTAGAATCTGAAGATATTTGGGAGCTCATTGAGGCCAATGAAAAAAATATCAGATAAAAACTAGAAGGAAGCTATCTGAGAAACCACTTTTATGTGTGTGTTCATCTCACAGAGTTAAACTTTCTTTATTCAGCAGTTTGGAAACTGTTTTGTAGAATCTGCAAAGGATATTTGGGAGTGCATTGAGGCCTATGGTGAAAAAGAATATCTTCAGATAAAAAGAAGAAGCTTTCTGAGAAACTGCTGTTATGGGTGCAGTCATCTCAGAGTTAAACTTTCTTTGATTCAGTTGGGAAACACTGCTTTTGTCTATTCTATGAATGGACATTTGGGAACTCATTGAGGCCAATGGCAAAAAGCAAATATCCAGATAAAAACTAGAAGCTATCTGAAACTGCTTTGTGATGTGCATTCATCTCAGAGTTAAACTTTCTTTGATTCAGCAGTTTAAACACTGTTTTGTATTCTGTGAATGGATATTTGGGAGCATTGAGGCCAATGGAAAAAATATCCAGATAAAAAAACTAGAAGAAGCTTTCTGAGAAACTGCTTGTGATGTGTGGACTCATCTCACAGAGTTAAAACTTTCTTTTTATTCAGCAGTTTTCAAACACTATTTTTGGAGAATCTGTGAAGGGATATTTGAGAGCCCATTGAGGACTATGGTGAGAAAGGAAACATCTTTAGATGAAAACAAGAAAGGATCTTTCTGAGAAACTGCTTTGAGATGTGTGCATTCATCTCACATAGATAAACTTTTCTTTCAATTTAGGTGTTCAGATACACTGTCTTTATCCATTCTGCAACTGGACATTTGGGAGCTCATTGAGGTCAATGGTGAAAAAGTGAATATCCCAGGATAAAAACTAGAAGGAAGCTATTGGACAAAGAACTTTATGAAATGTGCATTCATCTTGCAGAATTTAATCTTTCTTTTCATTCAGTAGTATGGAAACACCATTTCTGTAGAATCTGCGAGGGGATATTTTGGAGTGCACAGAGGCTTATGGTGTGTAATGAAACATCTTCAGATAAAAACTAGAAAGAAGCTTTCAGAGAAACAGCTTTGTGATGTTTGTATTCATCTCACAGATTTGAAACTTTCTTTGTATTCAGCAGTTTGCAAATACTGCTTTTGGCCATTCTGAATGGACATTTGAGCTCATTGAGGCCAATGGAAAAAATATCCCAGATAAAAACTAGAAAGAAGCTATCTCAGAAACTACTTTGTGATGTGTGCAATCATCTTGCTGAGTTAAACCTTTCTTTTCATTCAGCAGTTTGGAAACATTGTTTTTCTAGAATCTGCGAAGTGATGTTTGGGAGTGCATTGAGGCCTATGGTGGAAAATTAAACAACTTCAGATAAAAAACAAAAAAGATTCTTTCTGAGGAACTGTTTTGTGATGTGTGCATTCAACTCACTAAGTAAACTTTTATTTGTATTTACCAGTTTGGAAACACTATTTTTGTCCATTCTGTGAATGGACTTTTGGGAGCTCATTGAGGTTAATGGAAAAAATATCCCAGATAAAAACTAGAAGAAGCTTCTGAGAAACTTTGTGATGTGCATTCATCTCACAGAGTTAAACTTTCTTTGTATTTACCAGTTTGGAAACACTATTTTTGTCCATTCTGTGAATGGACTTTTGGGAGCTCATTGAGGCTGATGGTAAAAAAGGAAATATCCAAGGATAGAAACTAGAATGTACCTCTCTGAGACACCGCTTTGTGATGTGTGCATTCATCTCACAGAGTTAAAACTTTTTGATTCAGCAGTTTGGAAACACTTTTGTATTCTGCAATGGACATTTGGGAGTTCATTGAGGCCAATGAAAAAGAATATCCCAGATAAAAACTAGAAGAAGCTTCTGGGAAACTGCTTTTTGATGTGTGCTTTCTTCTCACAGATTTAAAACTTTCTTTGGATTCAGCAGTTTGGAAACACTGTTTTTGTCCTTGTGCAAATGGACGTTTGGGAGCTCATTGAGGCCAATGGAAAAAAAATATCTTCAGATAAAACTAGAAGAAGCTATCTGAGAAACTTTGTGATGTGCATTTCACAGAATTAAAGCTTTATTTTTATTCAGCCATTTGGAAACACTGTTTTGTAGAATCTGCAAAGGGATATTTGGGAGCACATTAAGGCTTATGGTGAAAAAACATATCAGATAAAAACTAGAAGAAGCTTTCTGAGAAACTGCTTTGTGATGTGCATTCATCTTACAGATTTAATGCTTTCTTTAGATTCAGCTGTTTGGAAACATCGTTCTTGTTCATTATGCAAATGGGTATTTGGGAGCTCATTGAGGCCAATGGTGAAAAAGTGAATACACCAGGATAAAACTAGAAAGAAGCTATCAGAGAAACTGCTTTGAGATGTGTGCATTCATCAGAGTTAAACCTTTCTTTTCATCAGCAATTTTAAAACATTGTTTTTGTAGAAACTATGGAGGAATATTTTGCAACACATTGAGGTCTCTGGTGAAAAAGGAAACATCTTGAGATAAAAACAAGAAAGATTTCTGTAAAACTGCTTTATGATGCATGCATTTGTCTCACAGAGTTAAACCTTTTTTGGATTCAGCACTTTGGAAAAACTGTTTTTGTCCATTCTGCCAATGGACATTTTGCAGCTCATTGAGGCCAATGCAGAAAAAGAATATCAGATAAAACTAGAAGAAGCTCTGAGAAACTGCTTTGATGTGTGCATTCATCACAGAGTTAAACTTTCTTTTCATTCAGTTTGGAAACACTGTTTTTTAGAATCTGAAGGATATTTTGAGGCCTATGTGAAGGAAACATCTTCAGATAAAACTAGAAAGAAGCAATCTGAGAAACTGCTTTGTGATGTGTGCATTCATCTCACATAGGGAAACTTTTCTTTTCATTCAGATATTTGGAAACACTGCTTTTGTAGCATTTGATAAGGGATATCAGAGCACCTTGAGGCCTATGGTGAAAAAAAATATCCCAGATAAAACTAGAAGAAGCTATCTGAGAAACGGTTTTGTGATGTGTGTATTCATCTCACAGATTTAAACCTTTCTTTTCATTTAGCAGTTTGGAATCACTCTTTTGTTAGAATCTGTGAAGGGATATTTGGAGCACATTGAGGCCTAGGTGAAAAAGGAAACATCTCAGATAAAACTAGAAAGCTTTCTGAGAAACTGCTTTTGATGTGTGCATTCATCTCACAGAGTTAAAAACTTTATTCAGCAGTTTTGAAACACTGTTTTTGTCCATTCTATGAATGGACATTGTTGAGAGCATTGAGGCCATGTGAAAAAAATATCCCAGATAAAACTAGAAAGAAGCTCTGAGAAACTGCTTTGTGATGTGTGCATTAACCTCACAGTGTTAAACCTCTATTTGGATTCAGCAGTTTGGAAACACTGTTTTTGTAGAATCTGCAAATGAACATGTGGGAGCTCATTGATGACAAAGGTGAAAAAGTGAATACCCATTATAAACACTAGAAGGAACCTTTCTGAGAAACAGCTTTGTGATGTGTGCATTCATCTCACAGTTAAACCTTTCTTTTCATTCAGCAGTTTGGAAACTGTTTTGTAGAATCTGAAGGATATTTGGGAGCATTGAGGCTATGGTGAAAAAAATATCTTCAGATAAAACTAGAAAGAAGATTTCTGAGAAATTGCTTTTGATGTGTGTGTTCATCTCACAGAGTTAAAGTTTTCTTTGGATTCAGTAGTTTGGAAACACTGTTTTTGTCCATCTGCAATGGACATTTGGAGCTCATTGAGGCCTATGGTGAAAAAAAATATCTTCAGATAAAACTAGAAAGCTTTATGAAAATCTGATTTGTGATGTATACATTCATCTCAAAAAGGTACACTTCTGTTTTGACTCAGCAGTTTGGAAATTCTGTTTTTGTCCATTATGCGAATGGATATTTGGTAGCTCGTTGAGACCAATAGTGTAAAAGGGAATATCAAATGATAGAAACTAGAAGGAAGCAATCTGAGAAATCACTTTTTGATGTGTACATTCATCAGGCAGAGTTAAAGCTTTCTTTTCATTGAGTAGTTTGGAATCACTGTTTTTGTAGAATCTGTGAAGGGATATTTTCGAGGCCTATGTTGACAAGGTAAACATCTTCAGGTAAAAACTAAAAAGAAGTTTTCTGAGGAACTGCTTTGAGATGTGTGCATTCATCTCACGGAGTTAAGACTTTCTTTCCATAGAGCAACTTGGAAACACTGTTTGTGTTGATTCTGTGAATGGACATTTGGTAACTCATTGAGGACAGTGGAGAAAAAGCAATTATCTCAGGATTAAAACAAGAAGGAAGCTATCTGAGAAACTGCTTTGTGATGTGTGCATTCACTCACAGATTTAAACCTTTCTTTTCATCAGCAATTTTGAAACATTGTCTTTGTAGAAACTATGGAGGAATATTTTGCAACACATTGAGGTCTCTGGTGAAAAAGGAAACATCTTGAGATAAAAACAAGAAAGGTTTCTGAGAAACTGCTTTGTGATGTGTGCCTTCATCTCACAGAGTTAAAAATGCCTTTGGATTCAGCAGTTTATAAACACTATTTTGTCCATTCTGTGTATGAAGATTTGGGAGGTCATTGAGGCCAGTGTTGAAAAAGTGAATATCCCAGTATAAAAACTAAAAAGAAGATCTCTGAGAAACCACTTTGTGATGTGTGCATTCATCTCACAAAGTTAAACCTTTATTTTCATTCAGCAGTTTGGAAACTGTTTTTGTAGAATCTGCAAATGGACATTGGGGAGCTCATTGAGGCCAATGGTGAAAAATCCAATATCCCAGAATGAAAACTAGAAAGCTTTCTGAGAAACTGCTTTGTGATGTGTATTCATCTCACAGAGTTAAACCTTTCTTTTCATTCAGCAGTTTGGAAACTGTTTTGTAGAATCTGAAGGATATTTGGAGTGCATTGTGGCCTATGGTGGAAAAGAAAACATATTCACACAAAAACTAGAAAGAATATTTCTGAGAAATTGCTTTTGATGTGCGCATTCATCTCACAGAGTTAAAGCTTTCTTTGGATTCAGTAGTTTGGAAACACTGTTTTTGTCCATTTTGCCAATGGACATTTGGAACTCATTGAGGCCTATGTGAAAAGTGAATATCCAGATAAAACTAGAAGAAGCATCTGAGAAACTGCTTTGTGATGTGCATATTCATCTCTCAGAGTTAAACCTTTCTTTTCATTTAGCAGTTTTGAAACATTGTTTTGTAGAATCTGAAGGATATTTGGGAGCTCATTGAGGCCAATGGTGAAAAAGGAAACATCCCAGATAAAACTAGAAGAAGCTTTCTGAGAAACTGCTTTGTGATGTGCATTCATCTCACAGAGTTAAACTTTTCTTTATTCAGCAGTTTGGAAACACTGTTTGTCCATTCTGTGAATGGACATTTGAGCTCATTGAGGCCAATGGTGAAAAAAAATATCCCAGATAAAACTAGAAGGAAGCTTTCTGAGAAACAGCTTTGTGATTCAACTCACACAGTTAAATATTTCTTTTGATTCAGGAGTTTGGAAACACAGTTTTTGTCCTTTGTGCAAAAGTATATTCGGGATCTAATTGAGGCCAAAGGTGAAAAATCGAATATCCCAGGAAAGAAGCTAGAAGGAAGGTATCTGAGAAACTGCCTTGTAATATTTGTATTCAACTCACAGAGTTAAACTTTCTTCTCATTCAGCAGTTTGAAAACACTGTATTTGTACAATCTCCAAAGGGATATTTGAGAGTGCATTGAGGCCTGTGGTAAAAAAGGAAACCTCTTCAGATAAAAACTGGAAAGAAGCTTTCTGAGAAACTGCTTTGTGATGTCTGCATTCATCTCACAAAGTTAAACATTTCCTTAGATTCAGCAGTTTGGAAAAACTGTTTTTGTCCCTTCTGTGAATGGACATTTTAGAGCTCATTGAGGACAATGGTGAAAAAAACATATCCCAGGATAAAAACTATAAGGAAGCTATCTGAGAAACTGCTTTGTGATGTGCATTCATCTCACAAATTAAACTTTCTTTTAATTCAGTAATTTTGAAACACTATTTTTGTAGAGTCTAAGAAGGTATATTTGGGAGCACATTGAGGCCTATGTTGAAAAGGAAACATCTACAGCTAAAAACTAGAAAGAAGCTTTCTGATTAACTATTTTATGATGTGTTCATTCATCTCACAAAGTTAAACTTTGTTTTGATTCAGCAGTGTGGAAACACTATTTTTGTCCACTCTGTGAATGGACATTTGGGAGCTCATTTAGGCCAATGGTGAAAAAGGGAATACCCCAGAATAAATACAGAAGACAGCTATCTGAGAAACTGCTTTGTGATGTGTGCAATCAGCTTAAGGAGTTAAATATTTCTTTTCATTCAGCAATTTGGAAGCACAGTTTTTGTAGCATCTGCAAATAGACATTTGGGAGTGCATTGAGGCCTATGTGACAAAGGAAAGATCTTCAGGTAAAAACTTGAGGAAGCTATCTGAGGAACCTCTTTGTGATGTGTGCATTCATCTCACTGAGTTAAACTTTCTTTTTCAGCAGTTTGAAACACTGTTTTGTAGAATCTGCAAAGGATATTTGGGAGCATTGAGGCCAATGGTGAAAAAGAAACATCTTCAGATAAAAACAAGAAAGTAGCTTTCTGAGCAACTGCTTTGTGTTGTGTGTATTCATCTCAGAGAGTTAAAACTTTCTTTTCATTCAACAGTTTGGAATACTGTTTTGTAGAATCTGTGAAGGGATATTTGGAAGCCCATAGAGGGCTATGGTGAAAAAGGAATCATCTTCCGTTCAAAACTGGAAAGAAGCTTTCTGAGAAACTGCTCTGTGTTCTGTTAATTCATCTCACAGAGTTAAACTTTCTTTGATTCAGCAGTTTGGAAACACTGTTTTGTCCACTGTGTGATGGACATTTGAGTTCATTGAGGCCAATGGAAAAAAAATATCAGATAAAAACTAGAAAGAAGCTATCTGAGAAACTGCTTTGTGATGTGCATTCATCTCAGAGTTAAACCTTTCTTTATTCAGCAGTTTGGAAACACTGTTTTGTAGAATCTGGGAAGGATATTTGGAGCATTGATGCCTATAGTGAAAAATAAAATACCTTCAGATAAAAACTAGAAAGAAGATTTCTGAGAAACAGCATTGTGATGTGTACATTTATTTCACAGAGTTTAACCTTTCTTCAGATTCAGCAGTTTGGAAACATTGATTTCGTCCATTCTGCAAATGGACATTTGGGAACTCTGAGCACAATGGTGAAAAAGTGAATATCCAGATAAAACTAGAGGAAGCTATCTGAGAAACCACTTTACCATGTGTGCATTCATCTCGCAGAGTTAAACCTTTCTTTTCATTCCACAGTTTGGAAACACTGTTTTTGTAAAATCTGCAAAGGGATATTTGGGAGTGTATTGAGGCCTATGGTGAAAAAGGAAACATCTTCACATGAAAGGTAGAAAGAAACTTTCTGAGAAACTGCTTTGTGATGTGCTCATTCATCTCACAGAGTTAAGTCTTTTTTGGATTCAGCAGTTTGGAAACAATGTTTTTGTCCATTCTGCTAATGGATGTATGAGAACAAATTGAGGCCAATGGCATAACAGAGAACATAGCAGAATAAAACTTAGAGAGAAGCTATCTGAGAAATGGTTTTCTTATGTGTGCATTCATCTCAAAGAGTTAAACCTTTCTTTTCATTCAGCAGTTCCTAAACACTGTTTTTGTAGAATCTGCGAAGGGATATTTGAGAGCAAATTGAGTACTATGATGAAAAAGGAAACACATTCACATAAAAAAGTAGAAAGAAGCTTTCTGAGAAACTGCTTTGTGATGTGATCTCACAGAGTTAAACCTTTCTTTGGATTCAGAGATTTGGAAAGACTCTTTTTGTCCATTCTGCATATGGACATTTGGGAGCTCATTGAGGCCGATGGGGAAAAAGTGAATATCCCAGGGTAAAAACTAGAAGGAAGCTATCTGAGAAATGACTTGGTGATGTGTCCATTCATCTTACAGAGTTAAACATTCTTTCATTCAGCTGTTTGGAAACACATTTTGTACAATCTGTGAAGGGATATTTGGGAGCGCCATGAGGCCTATGGTGAAAAAGGAAACATTTTCACATAAAAAATAGATAGAAGCTTTCTGAGAAACTGCTTTGTGATGTGTGTATTCATCTTACAGAGTTAAACCTTTCTTTGGATTCTGCAGTTTGGAAACACTGTTTTTGTCAATTCAGTGAATGAACAATTGAAGGCTCATTGAGGTCAATGGTTAAAAAGCAAACATTGCAGGATAAACACTAGAAGGAAGCTATCTGATAAACCGTTTGGTGATGTGTGCATTCATCTCACAGATTTAAACCTTTTTTTCACTCATCAATTTGGAAACACTGTTTTTGTATAATCTTCAAAGGGACGTTTGCAAGTGCTTTGAGGCTTAAGATGAAAAAGGAAACAGCTTCAGACAAAAACTTGAAAGAAGTTTTCTGAGAGACTGCTTTGTAATGTGTGCATTCATCTCAGAGAGGTAAACCATTCTTTGGATTCAGCTATTTGGCAACACTGTTTTGGTCCATTCTGTGAATGAACATTTGGGAGCTTATTGAGGCCAATGGTGAAAAAGTGAGTATCCAAGGATAAAAACGAGAAGGAAGCTATCTGAGAAACCTCTTTGTGATGTGTGCATTCATCTCGTAGAGTTAAACCTTTCTTTTCATTCAGTTTGGAAACACTGTTTTGTAGAATCTGTGAAGGATATTTGGAGCATTGAGGCCAATGGTGAAAAAGAAAATACCTTCAGATAAAAAGTAGAAAGTAGCTTTCTGAGAAATTGCTTTGTCTGTGGGCATTCATCTCGAGAAGTTAAACCTTGCTTTTCATTCAGCAGTTTGAAAACACAGTTTTGTCCATTCTGCAAATGACATTTGGAACTCATTGAGGCCAATGTGAAAAAGAAATATCCAGATAAAAACTAGAAGAAGCTATCTGAGAAACTGCTTTGTGATGTGTCATTCATCTCACAGAGTTAAACTTCTTTTCATTCAGCAGTTTGGAAACACTGTTTTTAGAATCTGTGAAGGGATATTTGGGAGCCATTGAGGCCTATGGTGAAAAAACATCTTCAGATAAAAACTTGAAAGTACCTTTCTGAGAAACCGCTTTCTGACGTGTGCATTCATCTCACAGATTAAACCTTTCTTTTCATTCTGCAGTTTGGAAACACTGTTTTGTAAATTCTGCAAATGGATATTTGGGAGCTCATTGAGGCCATTGGGGAAAAAGAAACATCTTCAGATAAAAACTAGAAGAAGCTTTCTGAGAAACTGCTTTGTGATGTGTATTCATCTCACAGTTAAACCTTTCTTTTCATTCAGCAGTTTGGAAACACTTTTGTCCATTCTGAATGGACATTTGGAGCTCATTGAGGCCAATGAAAAAGAAATATCCAGATAAAAACTAGAAGAAGCTCTGAGAAACTGCTTTGTGATGTGTCATTCACCTCACAGTTAAACCTTTCTTTAGATTCAGCAGTTCGGAAACTGTTTTGTAGAATTCAAGGGATATTTGGAGTGCATTGAGGTGTATGGTGAAAAAGAAACATCTTCAGATAAAAACTAGAAGAAGCTTTCTGAGAAACTGCTTTTGATGTGTGCATTCATCTCACAGAATAAACTTTCTTTTCAGCAGTTTGGAAACACTGTTTTGTCCATTCTGTGTGGACATTTGGAGCATTGAGGCCAATGTGAAAAAGGAAACATCTTCAGATAAAAACTAGAAAGAACTTTCTGAGAAACTGCTTTTGATGTGTGCATTCATCTCACAGTTAAACTTCTTTTCATTAAGTAGTTTGGAAACACTGTTTATATAGGATCTGTGAAGGGATATTTGGTGCATCTTAGAGGCCTATGGTGAAAAAGAATCATGTTCAGATAAAAACAAGAAAGAAGGGTTCAGATAACTGCTTTGTGATGTGTGCATGCATCTCACAGAGTTAAACCTTTCTATCCATTCAGCAGTTTGGAAACACTGTTTTGTAATTAATGGACATTTGGGAGCATTGAGGCCAATGTGAAAAAGGAAATCTTCAGATAAAAACTAGAAGAAGCTTTCTGAGAAACTGCTTGTGATGTGCATTCATCACAGAGTTAAACCTTCTTTTCATTCAGCAGTTTGGAAACTCTGTTTTTGTAGCATCTGTGAAGGATATTTGAGTGCATTGAGGCCAATGTGAAAAAGGAAATCTTCAGTTAAAAACTTTAGAGAAGCTTTCTGAGAAACTGCTTTGTGATGTGAGCATTCATCTTAGAGTTAAACCTTTCTTTTCATTCTGCAGTATGGAAACACTCTTTTTATAGAATCTGCAAATGGATATTTGGGAGCTCATTGAGGCCTATGGTGAAAACCAAAACACCTTCAGATAAAAACTGGAGAGAAGCTTTCTGAGAAACTGCGTTGTGATGTGTGCATTCATCTCAGAGTTAAACTTTCTTTGATTCAGCAGTTTGGAAACACTGTTTTGTCCATTCTGTGAATGGACATTTGAGCTCATTGAGGCCAATGGTGAAAAGAAATATCCAGATAAAAACTAGAAGAAGCTTTCTGAGAAACTACTTTGTAATGTGTCCATTCATGTGGCAGAGTTAATCCTTTCTCTTCATACAGCACTTTGGAAACATTGTTTTTGTAGGATCTTCACAGGGATATTTGGGAGTGCATTGAGGTCTATGGTGAGAATGGAAACATCTTCAGATAAAAACTGGAAAGAACCTTTCTGAGAAACTGCTTTGAGATGTGTGCATTTATCTCACAGAGTAAAATTTTCCTTGTATTCAGCAGTTTGGAAACTCTTTTGTCCATTCTGTGAATGGACATTTGAGCTCATTGAGGCCAATGGTGAAAAGAAATATCCAGATAAAAACTAGAAAAGCTTTCTGAGAAACTACTTTGTGATGTATGCATTCATCTCACAGATTTAAACTTTTTTCAATTCAGCAGTTTGGAAACACTGTTTTTATAGAATCTGCAAAGGACATTTGGGAGCATTGAGGCCAATGTGAAAAAGAAATCATCATCAGATTAAAAAAAGAAAGACGCTTTCTGAGAAACTGCTTTGTGATGTGTGCATTCATCTCAGAGATTTATAACTTTCTATTCCACAGTTTGGAAACACCATTTTTGTCCATTCTGTGAATGAACATTTGGGAGCTTATTGAGGCCAATGTGAAAAAGGAAATCTTCAGATAAAAACTAGAAGCTATCTGAGAAAATGCTTTGTGATGAGTGCATTCATCCCTGAGTTAAACCTTTCTGTTCATTCAGCAGTTTTGAAACACTGTTTTTGTAGAATCTGCAAAGGGATGTTTGGGAGCTCATTGGGTCCTATGGTGAAAAAGGAAACATCTTCAGATAAAAACAAGAAAGAAGCTTTGTGAGAAACTGTTTCATGATGTGTGCATTCATCTCACAGAGGTAAGCTTTCTTTTCATTTAGCAGTTTGGAACACTGTTTTGTCCATTCTGTGAATGGACATTTGGGAGCTCATTGAGGCCAATGGTGAAAAGAAATATCCAGATAAAAACTAGAAGAAGCTTTCTGAGAAAACTTTGTGATGTGCATTCATCTCAGAGTTAAACTTTCTTTTCATTCAGCAGTTTGGAAACACTGTTTTTTGTAAAATCTGCAAGGATATTTGGAGTGCATTGAGGCCTATGGTGAAAAAGAAACAAATTCAGATAAAAACTAGAAAGAAACTTTCTGAGAAAACTTTGTGTGTGCATTCATCTCAGAGTTAAACCTTTCTTTATTCAGCAGTTTGGAAACACTGTTTTGTCCATTCTGTGAATGGACATTTGGGAGCATTGAGGCCAATGGAAAAAAGAAATATCCAGATAAAAACTGAAAGAATCTGAGAAACTGCTTTTGATGTGCATTCATCTCACAGAGTTAAACTTTCTTTTCATTCAGCAGTTTGAAACACTGTTTTTTGTATTGTGAAGGGATATTTGGGAGCACATTGAGGCCTATGGTGAAAAAGGAAACACATTCAGATAACAACTAGAAAGAAGCATTCTGAGAAACTGCTTGGCAATGTGTGCATTCATCTCACAGAGTTAAAATTTTTTTGGATTCAACAGTTTGGAAACACCATTTTTGTGCATTCTGCAAATGGACATTTGGGAACTCATTGAGATAAATGGCAAAAAAGGAAATATCTGAGGATAAAAGTTAGAGGAAGCTATCTGAGAAACTGCTTTGTGATGATTGCATTCATCTCAGAGAGAAAAATTTTTCCTTTTATTCAGCCTTGTGGAAACACTGTTTTTTTCCTTTCTGTGAATGGACAGTTGAGAGGTCACTGAGGTAAATGGCAAAAAAGCAAATGTCTCAGTATAAAAACTAGAAGGAAGCTATCTGAGGAACTGCTTTTTGATGTGTGCATTCATCTCGCAGAGTTAAATTTTCTTTTCATGCAGCAGTTTGGAAATACTGTTTTTGTAGAATCTGCAAATGGATATTTTGGAGTGCATTGAGGCCTATGTGACAAAGGAAAGATCTTCAGGTAAAAACTTGAGGAAGCTTTCTCAGAAACTGCTTTGTGATGTTTGCATTCCTCTCACAGAGTTAAACCTTTCTTTGGATTCAGTAGTTTGCAAACACTGTTTTGTAGAATCTGAAGGATATTTGGAAGCATTGAGGCCTATGGTGAAAAACATCTTCAGATAAAAACTAGAGAAGCTTTCTGAGAAACTGCTTTGTGATATTTGCATTCATCTCACAGATGTAAAGTTACTTTGGATTCAGCCATTTGGAAACACTTTTTTTGTTCATTCTGTCAATGGATATTTGAGAGCTAATTGAGGCCAATGGTGAAAAGGAAAATATCTTCAGATAAAACTAGAAAGATGCTGTCTGAGAAACTGCTTGTGAAGTGTGTATTCATCTCACAGAGTTAAACCATTCTTTCATTCAACAGTTTGGAAACTGTTTTGTCCATTCTGTGAATGGACATTTGGGAGTGCATTGAGGCCAATGGTGAAAAACATCTTCAGATAAAACTAGAGAAGCTTTCTGAGAAACTGCTTTGTGATGTGCATTCATCTCAGAGTTAAACTTTCTTTGATTCAGCAGTTTGGAAACACTGTTTTGGCCATTCTGTGAATGGACATTTGGGAGCTCATTGAGGCCAATGTGAAAAGAAATATCCCAGATAAAAACTAGAAGAAGCTTTCTGAAACTGCTTTCTGATGTGTGCATTCACCTCAGAGTTATAATTTTCATTTGATTCAGCAGTTTGGAAACATGTTTGTGTCCATTCTGTGAATTGACATTTGTGAGTTCACTGAGGCCAATGTGAAAAAGTGAATATCCCAGGATAAAAACTAGAAGGAAGCTATCTGAAAAACTGGTTTGTGATGTATGCATTCATCTCAGAGTTCAACCTTTCTTTCATTCATCAGTTTGGAAATGTTGTATTGTAGAATCTGTGAAAGGATATTTGAGTGATTTGAGGCCAATGGTGAAAAGGAAACATCTTCAGATAAAACTAGAGAAGCTTTCTGAAACTGCCTTGTGATGTGTGCATTCATCTCACAGAGTTCAACTTTCTTTATTCAGCAGTTTGGAAACACTGTTTTGTCCATTCTGTAAAGGACATTTGGGAGCTCATTGAGGCCAATGTGAAAAGAAATATCCCAGATAAAACTAGAGAAGCTTTCTGAGAAACTTTGTGATTTGTGCATTCACCTCTCAGAGTTAAACTTTTCTTTCATTTGGCAGTCTGGAAATACCGTTTTTGTAGAGTCTGTAAAAGGATATTTGGGAGTGCTCTGAGGCCAAAGTGAAAAAGACAATATCTTCAGATAAAAACTAGCAAGAAGCTTTGAGAAACTGCTTTGTGATGAGTGCATTCGTCTCAAACATTTAAAGCTTTCTTTTCATTCAGTTGTTTGGAAACACAGTTTTTGTAGAATCTGCGAAGGGATATTTGGAAGCACATTGAGGCCTATGTTGAAAAGGAAAATATCTTCAGATAAACACTAGAAACAAGTTTACTGAGTAATTGCTTTGTGATGTGTGCATTCATCTCACAGAGTTAAACCTTTCTTTTGATTACTCAGTTTGGAAACATGGTTTTTCAACATTCTGCTAAGGACATTTGGGAGCTCATTGAGGCCAATGGTGAAAAGGAAACATCTTCAGATAAAACTAGAAGAAGCTATCTGAGAAACTTTGTGATGTGTGCATTCATCTCAGAGTTAAATTTTTCTTTGATTCAGCAGTTTGGAACACTGTTTTGTAGAATCTGTGAAGGATATTTGGGAGCATTGAGGCCTATGGTGAAAAGGAAACATCTTCAGATAAAACTAGAAGAAGCTTTCTGAGAAACTGCTTTGTGATGTGCATTCATCTCAGAGTTAAACTTTTCTTTATTCAGCAGTTTGAAACACTGTTTTGTAGAATCTGAAGGATATTTGGGAGCATTGAGGACTATGGTGAAAAGGAAAATATCCTCAGATTCTAAAAAACAGTGTTTCCAAACTGCTGAATGAAAAGAAAGGTTTAACACTGTGAAAGGAATGTACACATCACAAAGCAGTTTCTCAGATTCTTTCTAGTTTTTATCTGAATATATTTCCTTTTCACCATAGGCCTCAATGAGCTCCCAAATGTCCATTCACAGAATGGCCAAAACAGTGTTCCAAACTGCTGAAAAAGAAAGATTAAACTTTGTGAGATGAATGCACACATCACCAAGCAGTTTCTCAGGAATGTTCTTTCAAATTTTTATCTGAAGATATTTTATTTTTCACCATAGGCCTCAATGAGCTCTCAAATGTCCATTCAGAATGGACAAAACAGTGTTTCCAAAAGAATGAAAAGAAAAGGTTTAACTCTGAGATGAAACAAAAAACTCTGTGAGATGAATGCACATATCACAAAGCAGTTTCTCAGACAGTTCTTTCTAGTTTATACATGAAGATATATCTTTTTAACCATATTCCTCAATGAGCTCCCAAATGTCCATTTGCAGAAGGGAAAAAAAACAGTGTTTCCAAACTGAATGAAAAGAAAAACTATGTGACATGAATGGACACATCACAAAGCAGTTTCTCAGATAGATTCCTTCTAGTTTTATCCTGATTCCACATTGTAATGAATCCCAAATGTCCATTCGCAGAATGAAGAAAAACATTGTTTCCACACTGCTGATTCCAAAGAAATGTTTAACTCTGTGAGACTAATACATATCACTAAGCAGTTTCTCAGAAAGCTTCTTTCCAGTTTTGAACGGAAGATATTTCCTTTTCCACCATTGGCCTCAATGACCTCCCAAATGTCCATTCACAGAATGCAAAAAAGAGCATTTCCAAACTGCTGAATGAAAAGAAAGGTTTAACTGTACAAGATGAATCCACACATTACAAAGCGGTTTCCCAGATAGCTTCTTCTAGTTTTATCTGAAGATATTTCCTTTTCACCATAGGCCTCAATGAGCTCCCAAATGTCCATTTGCAGAATGGACAAAACAGTGTTTCCAAACTGCTGAATGAAAAGAAATTTAACTCTGTGATGAATGCACACATCACAAGCAGTTTCTCAGAAAGCTTCTTTCTAGTTTTATCTGAAGATATTTCCTTTTCACCATAGGCCTCAATGAACTCCAAAATGTCCATTTGCAGAATAGACAAAAACAGTGTTTCCAAATTGCTGAATATAAAGAAAGGTTTAACACTGTGATATGAATACACAAATCACAAAGCTGTTTTTCAGAAAGATTCTTTCTAGGTTTTAAATGAAGAGATTTCCTTTTCACCACTGGCCTCAATGAGATGCCAAATGTTCATTTGCAGAATGGAAAAAAAACAGTGTTTCCAAACTGTGGAATCAAAAGAAAGGTTTAACTCTGTGAGATGAATGCACACATCACAATGCAGTCTCTCAGAGCGTTTCTTTCTAGTTTAATCTGAAGGTAATTTCTTTTTCACCATAGGCCTCAATGAGCTCACCAATGTCCATTTGCAGATTGGACAAAAACGGTATTTCCAAACTGCTGATTCCAAAAAATATTTAACCCTGTGAGATGAATGCATACATCACAAAGAAGTTTCTCAGAAAACTTCTTTCTAGTTTTCATCTGGATATTCTTTTCACCTTTGTCCTCAATGAACTCCCAAATGTCCATTCACAGAATGGTCAAACAGTGTTTCCAAACTGCTGAATGAAAAGAAAGTTTAACTCTTTAAGATGAATGTACACATCACAAAGAAGTTTCTCAGAAAGCCTCTTTCTAGTTTCTATCTGAAGATATTCTTTTCACCATTGGCCTCAAGGAGTTCCCAGATGTCCATTCACAGAATGGACAAAAACAGTGTTCCAAACTGCTGAATCAAAGAAAGTTTAACTCTGAGATGAATGCACACATCACAAAAAGTTTCTCAGAAAACTTCTTTCTAGTTTTATCTGAAGATATTTCCTTTTCACCATAGGCCTCAATGCTCCAAATATCCTTCAGATACTACAAAAATAGTGCTTCCAAACTGCTGAATGAAAAGAAACGTTCATCTCTGCAAGATGAATCCACACTTTACAAAGTGGATTCTCAGATAGCTTCATTCTAGTTTTTATCCTGAGATATTAGATTTTTCACCATTGGCATCTGTGAGCTCCCAAATGTCCATTTGCAGAATGGACAAAAATAGTGTTTCCAAACTGCTGATTCCAAAGAAAAATTTAACACTGACAAGTGAATACACACACCCCAAAGCAGCTTCTCAGAAAGTTTCTTTGTAGTTAATATCTGAAGATATTTCCTTTTTCACCATTGGCCTCATTCTGCTCCCAAATATACCTTCACAGATACTACAAAAACAGTGTTTCCAAATTGCTGCATGAAAATAAAAGTTTATCTCTGCGAGATGAATACACATATCACAAAGCAGTTTCTCAGATATCTTCTTTCTAGTTTTTATCCTGGGATACTCACTTTTTCACCATTGACCTCAAACAGCTACCAAATGTCCTTTCACAGAATACAAAAAACTATGTTACCACAAAGTTGAATCCAAAGAGAAGATTAACTCTGTAAGATGAATGCACACATCACAAAGCAGTCTCTCAGAAAGATTCTCTCTAGTTTTATCTGAAGATATTCTTTTCATGAGCCTCAAAGCACTCAAATATCCTTCGCAGAATACAAAAAACTATGTTACCACAAAGTTGAATCCAAAGAGAAGATTAACTCTGTGAGATAAATGCACACATCACAAAGAAGTTTCTTGGAAAGATTCTCTCTAGTTTTTCTCACAAGATATCTCCATTTTCACCCTGAGCCTCAAAGCACTACCAAATATCTCTTTGCAGAATACAAGAAAACAATGTTTCCACACTGCTGAATGAAAAGAAATATTTAACTCTGTGAGACAAATGAACACATCACAAGTCAGTTTGTCAGATAACTTCCTTCTAGTTTTTCTCCTGTGATATTCCCTTTTTTGTCATTGGCCTCAATGATCTCTGAAATGTCCATTTTCAGAATGGACAAAAACAGTGTTCACGGGGGCGGAGCAAGATGGCCGAATAGGAACAGCTCCAGTCTCCAACTCACAGCGCGAGCGACACAGAAGACTGGTGATTTCTGCATTTTCAACTGAGGTACTGGGTTCATCTCACCGGGGAGTGCCAGACGATCGGTGCTGGTCAGCTGCTGCAGCCCGACCAGCGAGAGCTGAAGCAGGGCGAGGCATCGCCTCACCTGGAAAGCGCAAGGGAAGGAATCCCTTTTCCTAGCCAGGGAACTGAGACACACAACACCTGGAAAATCGGGTAACTCCACCCCAAGACTGCGCTTTAAGCAAACCGGCACACCAGGAGATCATATCCCACACCTGGCCGGGAGGGTCCCACACCCACGGAGCCTCCCTCATTGCTAGCACAGCAGTCTGTGATCTACCGGCAAGGCAGCAGCGTGGCTGGGGGAGGGGCGCCCGCCATTGCTGAGGCTTAAGTAGGTAAACAAAGCCGCTTGGAAGCTTGAACTGGGTGGAGCTCACAGCAGCTCAAGGAAACCTGCCTGTCTCTGTAGACTCCACCTCTGGGGACAGGGCACAGTAAACAATAACAAACGCAGCAGAGCTCTGCAGGCATAAGCGACTCTGTCTGACAGCTTTGAAGAGCAGTGGATCTCCCAACACGGAGGTTGAGATCTGAGAAGGGACAGACTCCCTGCTCAAGTGGGTCCCTGACCCCTGAGTAGCCTAACTGGGAGACATCCCCCACTAGGGGCAGTCTGACACCCCACACCTCACCGGGTGGAGTACACCCCTGAGAGGACGCTTCCAAAGCAAGAATCAGACAGGTACACTCGCTGTTCAGAAATATTCTATCTTCTGCAGCCTCTGCTGCTGATACCCAGGCAAACAGGGTCTGGAGTGGACCTCAAGCAATCTCCAACAGACCTACAGCTGAGGGTCCTGACTGTTAGAAGGAAAACTATCAAACAGGAAGGACACCTACACCAAAACCCCATCAGTACATCACCATCATCAAAGACCAGAGACAGATAAAACCACAAAGATGGGGAAAAAGCAGGGCAGAAAAGCTGGAAATTCAAAAAATAAGAGCGCATCTCCCCCGGCAAAGGAGCGCAGCTCATCGCCAGCAACGGATCAAAGCTGGACGGAGAATGACTTCGACGAGATGAGAGAAGAAGGCTTCAGTCCATCAAATTTCTCAGAGCTAAAGGAGGAATTACGTACCCAGCGCAAAGAAACTAAAAATCTTGAAAAAAAAGTGGAAGAATTGATGGCTAGAGTAATTAATGCAGAGAAGGTCATAAACGAAATGAAAGAGATGAAAACCATGACACGAGAAATACGTGACAAATGCACAAGCTTCAGTAACCGACTCGATCAACTGGAAGAAAGAATGTCAGCGATTGAGGATCAAATGAATGAAATGAAGCGAGAAGAGAAACCAAAAGAAAAAAGAAGAAAAAGAAATGAACAAAGCCTGCAAGAAGTATGGGATTCTGTAAAAAGACCAAATCTACGTCTGATTGGGGTGCCTGAAAGTGAGGGGGAAAATGGAACCAAGTTGGAAAACACTCTTCAGGATATCATCCAGGAGAACTTCCCCAACCTAGTAGGGCAGGCCAACATTCAAATCCAGGAAATACAGAGAACGCCACAAAGATACTCCTCGAGAAGAGCAACTCCAAGACACATAATTGCCAGATTCACCAAAGTTGAAATGAAGGAAAAAATCTTAAGGGAAGCCAGAGAGAAAGGTCGGGTTACCCACAAAGGGAAGCCCATCAGACTAACAGCAGATCTCTCGGCAGAAACTCTTCAAGCCAGAAGAGAGTGGGGGCCAATATTCAACATTCTTAAAGAAAAGAATTTTAAACCCAGAATTTTATATCCAGCCAAACTAAGTTTCATAAGTGAAGGAGAAATAAAATCCTTTACAGATAAGCAAATGCTTAGAGATTTTGTCACCACTAGGCCTGCCTTACAAGAGACCCTGAAGGAAGCACTAAACATGGAAAGGAACAACCGGTACCAGCCATTGCAAAAACATGCCAAAATGTAAAGACCATCAAGGCTAGGAAGAAACTGCATCAACTAACGAGCAAAATAACCAGTTAATATCATAATGGCAGGATCAAGTTCACACATAACAATCTTAACCTTAAATGTAAATGGACTAAATGCTCCAATTAAAAGACACAGACTGGCAAACTGGATAAAGAGTCAAGACCCATCAGTCTGCTGTATTCAGGAGACCCATCTCACACGCAGAGACATACATAGGCTCAAAATAAAGGGATGGAGGAAGATTTACCAAGCAAATGGAGAACAAAAAAAAGCAGGGGTTGCAATACTAGTCTCTGATAAAACAGACTTTAAACCATCAAAGATCAAAAGAGACAAAGAAGGCCATTACATAATGGTAAAGGGATCAATTCAACAGGAAGAGCTAACTATCCTAAATATATATGCACCCAATACAGGAGCACCCAGATTCATAAAACAAGTCCTTAGAGACTTACAAAGAGACTTAGACTCCCATACAATAATAATGGGAGACTTCAACACTCCACTGTCAACATTAGACAGATCAACGAGACAGAAAGTTAACAAGGATATCCAGGAATTGAACTCATCTCTGCAGCAAGCAGACCTAATAGACATCTATAGAACTCTCCACCCCAAATCAACAGAATATACATTCTTCTCAGCACCACATCGCACTTATTCCAAAATTGACCACATAATTGGAAGTAAAGCACTCCTCAGCAAATGTACAAGAACAGAAATTATAACAAACTGTCTCTCAGACCACAGTGCAATCAAACTAGAACTCAGGACTAAGAAACTCAATCAAAATCGCTCAACTACATGGAAACTGAACAACCTGCTCCTGAATGACTACTGGGTACATAACGAAATGAAGGCAGAAATAAAGATGTTCTTTGAAACCAATGAGAACAAAGATACAACATACCAGAATCTCTGGGACACATTTAAAGCAGTGTGTAGAGGAAATTTATAGCACTAAATGCCCACAAGAGAAAGCAGGAAAGATCTAAAATTGACACTCTAACATCGTTAAAGAACTAGAGAAGCAAGAGCAAACACATTCGAAAGCTAGCAGAAGGCAAGAAATAACTAAGATCAGAGCAGAACTGAAGGAGATAGAGACACAAAAACCCTCCAAAAAATCAATGAATCCAGGAGTTGGTTTTTGAAAAGATCAACAAAATTGACAGACCACTAGCAAGACTAATAAAGAAGAAAAAGAGAAGAATCAAATCGATGCAATTAAAAATGATAAAGGGATATCACCACCGACCCACAGAAATACAAACTACCATCAGAGAATACTATAAACACCTCTACAAATAAACTGGAAAATCTAGAAGAAATGGATAATTTCCTGGACACTTACACTCTTCCAAGACTAAACCAGGAAGAAGTTGAATCCCTGAATAGACCAATAGCAGGCTCTGAAATTGAGGCAATAATTAATAGCCTACCAACCAAAAAAGTCCAGGACCAGATGGATTCACAGCTGAATTCTACCAGAGGTACAAGGAGGAGCTGGTACCATTCCTTCTGAAACTATTCAATCAATAGAAAAGAGAATCCTCCTAACTCATTTTATGAGGCCAACATCATCCTGATACCAAAGCCTGGCAGAGACACAACAAAAAAGAATTTTAGACCAATATCCCTGATGAACATCGATGCAAAAATCCTCAATAAAATACTGGCAAACCGGATTCAGCAGCACATCAAAAAGCTTATCCACCATGATCAAGTGGGCTTCATCCCTGGGATGCAAGGCTGGTTCAACATTCGCAAATCAATAAACATAATCCAGCATATAAACAGAACCAAAGACAAGAACCACATGATTATCTCAATAGATGCAGAAAAGGCTTTTGACAAAATTCAACAGCCCTTCATGCTAAAACGCTCAATAAATTCGGTATTGATGGAACGTACCTCAAAATAATAAGAGCTATTTATGACAAACCCACAGCCAATATCATACTGAATGGGCAAAAACTGGAAAAATTCCTTTGAAAATGGCACAGACAATGTTTCAACTCCTATTCAACATAGTGTTGGAAGTTCTGGCTGAGCCAAGCTCAGAAAGGCATTCAGCTCTAAAATCAGATGTGCATGGCAATGGGCAGAAGTACCCTCTCCCTTTCTCAGAACAAATCCAAGCTTCCTTTACCCCTTACCTACAGGAAAGTTATGTTCCAAAATGTATTTCTGCTGGAGGAAAACATTTTATATTTTATGAAAAAAAAACTTGTAGCTTGGTAAAACTTAGAAATTAATATTGGAAAAACAGTAGGGAACTCTCCTTGGGACTTAATCTTTGAGACACTTCAGCAGCATATACAGCTTGTAATTTGTCCTGAGAAAATCCAGATAGTATAAACTTGAGAATGTTCATGAGGAACGGAAAACTACACATTTACTCACATATTTTACATTAAAGTTTATCAAGGGTAGAAATTCAAAAATCTGTTTTACTATGAATGTTCATATGAAAGTACAGACATTCACCTAAACTTTCCTGAAATTATTTGAAAATTAATTTGTCATTGGTAACAGAAACTTCCAAACATTTCCATTTTACAAGTTTCATTATCCATATTTTCTCTACAATATTCAGAAGTAGAAAAAAATATATAGATTAAAATAGCTCATATTTTTCAAATTTAAAATAATTGTTCAGTAGCTGGGAAGAAAGGTTTACACAAATTGGAAATTCTGTATGTATATAGAAATTAATAAGATGAGAAAATTATGGCAAATAATAGGGGGCTTCAATAAGTTCATGCAAAATAACAATTATGAAAAAACTATGCATGAACTTTTAGCTTTTGCATCAAAACACACATATGCTAGTTTATTTTAACTTTTTTTTATTTTTGAGACAGGGTTTCACTCC